>JAMKPZ010000672.1:0-69424 GCA_024699675.1 Amphibolis antarctica | reverse complement strand
CAACTACATTCGGATAAATACGTGAAATACATAATTGTACCGATAAATAGAATTATTTTTGGCAAAATGCAGAAATTATTAGTTAAGTTAGGCTTTGTCAAGAAGTTTTTCTTTCGATTTTAATTCTAATTTTATATAAATTTTTATGTATTATTATTATCACATAAATTTTAACATATAAATTATTCTTACATTAATTATTATGTAATTTTAATTTTATTTATTTTACAATTTACAATTCTAACTTTAACTTTTAAAGTTGGTTAGAAACTTTTCTTAAATGTACCGGTAAGAAAGAATAATCTGTCATATTAGCTCGTATTGTATACTTTATTTCAATCCCTTTAGGTGTCATTATAAAAGATTAGTCTCTTGTAAATTCAAAAATAGTAAGTTTTTATTTTTGGAAAATTTAGTAAAAGGAAAATTTAATTTTTTTAAAAGAATGAAAAATTAAAATTTTCCATTTATATAAATCGTAAGTTTTTTCCATAATGACAAACTTCAACCTAACAAAAATTTCACCTTTGTGACGAAAGAACCTTTCACAAGCTTCCCCTTTTATGACTTCATTGACTATGATACATCTGTTTTAACTTCAGAATATAATTTTTACCTTGTAGAGCGGTATTGTAATTATGTCTTAAAGGAATGATGTTTAAAAGAAAGAATGACAGTTTAAGAGTTTTATTTGTTTGTTAGAACAATAACTTTCGTAAACTTTTCAAATGTTTTAATTTTACCTAGTATTTTTTATAAATATTACTAACAATATTTTAAAATTTTATTTTATTAAAAATATTTTTAAAATAAATAAAAAGTATTTGTAAAGTTCTAATTTTTGATTTTATAATGTTAAAAGTGTTTATTTATTATAATTTAAAAAAAAATTCTAAATTATTTATTTATTATGAATAATTAAATAATTATTTATTTAAAACACAGGAAGGACAATTGTGTCCTTGTGATAAACGACTCTAATTTTTAAGAACGGTGGATGACTGCACATCTCCACGTGGCGTCCTACTCCTCCTTCAACCTATTTTCTCCTGCGGGTATGTTGAATAATGTGTGTATAACATTTTTGGGAATGTTGGGTATGTTTGAGGTAATGCATATTTCTGCGTGGTGTTGCAGAAATATTACGGGTAATGCAAATCTATGGTTTTTATTCCAAAATGAAGACCTACAATATTACAGGAGGGTTAATGCACCTCGGGAAAGCCGGCAATCGTACAGTGGATGATCTGTGGTTTTTATTTCAGTGATTTGTATTTATTGGTGAATATTAACTCTGTTCCGACTATTTAACAAAAAGGGCAATATATGATTATTATTTATATTTCATAAATTTTCACTTAATGAATTAGAATAAAATCTCGAAATGAAAATTGGTGCGCACTAATCTATTTACTTGAAATAAATTTTTATTTTTCATTTTTGAATTTGAATTTCAAGTTTTGAAGATTATAATTTTAAGTTTTAATAATTTTTACCAGACCGCTGATTCAACAGTTTTTTCACCCTTTTTTTTTTTTTTCCAATTTACATCGATTCAACACGCAACCGTTTCATTCGCCAGTTCAAGTTAGTTTTTGCAATGGTGTCGTCGCCACCAATTATAGTTGCCGATCGCTCTATATCGTCTCCACGTACCACTCCTGCCACGGTCGATCCAAAAATGAAGAATACTTGCAATTCATCTGTTAAGGCTGGTTTTTGCTTTTCCTGAAAATCTTGAAAAAAAGTTTTAAATTTTTTTTTTTTTAGATTGTCGAATATTTGTACATCCTTACAAATATGAAAAAAATTAACAAAATTTTTATCACAATATAATTTCTAAATCTCATGTCTTGTTCAACCTTTCTGACTATCATCAAACTTTAATTACACAAAAAATATGAAATTATATTTAAAATATTAAAGTAAAAAATATTTATAATTTTTTAAATTAATCTTTTAAAATTTTTACAAATAATTTTAATTTTTTTGCATTTCCTAATTTTTTCTTTTTCTTATTTCTTAAATTTTCATTTGTTTACGCTAATCATCATCTTTCAAGCATTGTGAACTCTTAATTTCCTAAATGTTCTTTCAAACATTGTGAACTCTAATCATCATCTTCTAGGTGATGTTAGTCTTCCAAGAAGATATTGTCAAGTATACGCTACTCCTGCATAGGGGCAAAATCGTCATTGTTTGTCGCAAGCACGTTGCATTCATGCACCACCATCATATAACCAATTAATCACATAACTAGTAAAGAAAAGAAACATGTACAAGAAAATTTTCCTTTGAAAACCTGTAGAAACGTTTTTAACAATTTATATGACACAAAAATCCTCATCTTCCTGAGAAAAGAAACATTGTAAGGGCAGTAGAATCATACAACGGATTCAGTAAAAATACATCATAAAACACAATTGGCACATACTACGACACAAAAGACTGACCATTGAACAAGCTGTTTGACGATTTCAAAATGGACAACCGTAATACTTAAATTACGAAAGAGCGTCGAATCTTCACTGAGCTGAAGGCATACCTGTTACTTGATGTCAGCTTGGAAGAAGCTTTTATACATCTTTCTTTGGTGAAAGTATTCCACAGGCGAGAACAATGAGCTCTTAATTTCCAAGGACGTCTAAATTATCCCATAGAAGCTTTGCATGGAAGCTAGCTCCACTGGTCATGTAATGTTTCCCCTAAATAACAAGCTTTTTAAATGAAATCGTCACCACAACCAAATTAACAAAACTGTTTCCATGTTAAATGAAGTTCGACTCCCACAAGATTACCATCAACAAATTAAAGCAGCAAGTCCCCGAAGACCCTTCTTAAGATGATACCATAAATTTCCTATGAATTTACTCCATATCAGAAACTTCATCCTCATTCTCATCTAGGATATACACAAGAGCACGCTTTGGTGATGCAAAGACACATGCCAGGCCTCTAGTAGCTGTAACCATTAACATATATGTATGTGAAAAACAAGACAATGTTGATGCAAACAAAATAATGATATTTGCCAAAGGTAGCCATAGGGATTTTAGAATAACACCAATAAATAGATTAAACATTGCATTAACCCTACAACTCATATGCAATTTACATTTTTAGAATTTGACATCTCTAAAAGCAATTGGAATTTATGCACTATTCTAGTAACTATCATGAAGACGGTTTTCTAGAATGCAAATTATCTTGGTGGTACTTTGAAACCTAACCTAATGAAATCCTTGAAGGGTTGCAAAGAACCTTTCTTACAGTGTTCAAACACATAGTATAAGAGATATTGGACTATAAGATATGTTTTTATTTTATTTTATTTTATTAATTATTAAGTTATTTTTTTATCTTTTCTCTTTCCCCCAAAATGCCTGAAAACCCACCCCCTTCATTTTCTTCCGTGGGAGCCTAGGTCGTCGATTTTTGGTGGCAACTTCCGACATCCGGCCTCAAGATCTCATTGGAGGCGAGGTGTAGGTGTGTGACGGTGGTTGGTTGCGACATCAAATGGCAACCATAAGCAAGTGACAAGTGGCAAGCGTAGTGGGTCAATCAAGGTGGTGATTTTGGGGGTTTTAGGGATTTTAGCTTCTTAAACCCATTTTGGTGAGTTTTCTACTAAATGATCTAAGAATAACTTCTTTTGTGATTTATTGCATGATTTTCACATGTTTATAGTATTATGGCATATTTTTGTGATTTGCAAATTATAGTATGATACATTGTGGCATTTCAGTTTTTATGCTTTTAGTTGTGTGGTGTTATTCATTATTTTTGCATATTTGATTTTTGGTGTTTATGCATTTGACTAATTATGGCATTGTGTTATATGACTTTTGTATGGAAAGGCTTATTTATTTACTTATCCTTGGTTGCATATGTTACATCTATAGATGAAGGATGTAATGCATGCTTTTATTTAATGATGCATAATTTTGGTTTGGACTTGATGTATAATGAGTGTTGCATAATTTTAAGTAATGACAAATGATGTGGTAATTATGATATTACTACGATCTGGTTCGACCACAGAAGATTGTACTGTGGTATTATGCATGATTATTGACTAGTCACCTCTAGGCCCCATCACAAGGATTGTATGACACTTTGGACTCAATCGCAAGGGTTATATGCAATCGTAGTTGGATGTTATAGTTATTGAAGTTGTTGCCATTATTTAAGAGTTGGATATGATGTATATTTTGGTATGCATATTATATTTTACTTTGTTCTAGCCTTCTCTTGCATTTTATTTTATTCTTGCTAATGTTTGTTTTTAGATTGTTTAGTAGTTGACTTGCTAGACTATGGCTCATTCTATTAGTGATTTCTTTTTTTTAGGTCATGGGAATCAGTCATGGCATGTGTGAGGATGTTGTATTTTGTTGTAAGTTGAGACTGTAGTGCTAATATTTTGAGTTTTGATCTCTTTTTGTGGAATTAAATGTTTTATAATTTAAGGATGTGTGTTAGATGTTTACCTATGTTTTAAGATTAGTTTTTTATGTTAGATTATGATTTTAAATTATGACTTTTACTTCATATTTTTTAGCAGTTTAACCTTCTCACAAGTATTCTAGCCTAGCAATAATAGGAGGGAAGGTTCTTCACGTTCTTTTTTCTTATATGTAAATTTTCCTTATTATTATGACAATTGTCATGTTCCAAAAAAGGTCCGAGGTGTGACATGAAGACCACTCACCTCCCCACTTAAGATCAATGTTGCAAAAAAAATGGAAAATGGACGTTATATGATTGGAAATCAGAACTGTTGAGTATGTCTTGAATTAATATGTAATTTGTATCAAGGGTATTTTGGTCATTTGGACCCTTAATTGTCCAAGCTATATAAGCTTGGACCTAGGGCACCTTATTGATAACCCTAATTTTGTATCCCCAGCAGAACAGAAAGGAAGAACACCTAGCCTCCATCCATGGACGTACCCAAAAGGAGAACCACGTAAATCTTTGTGTTTACGATTGCTTTGTGTGTGTAATCTTCCTACCTAAAACTCTTTTCTCCTTCTCTAAATCATTAACAAGTGGTATCAGAGGCAGGTTACGGAGAAGGGGATTTGGAAGGGTTTTGTGCACGTCTAGCCAGCAAGGGTTTTACGCACGTCTGGCCAGCGAGTTCGACTCTCGAGTCCAAGATCAGGCGTCCACGCGTCTGGCCAGTTCATCCATCTCTCAAGGCTGACTCTGGTGCGTCCACGCATCTAGCCAGCAAGCCCCCGACTGTGCGTCTCACGAGCCGCGCGAGAGGGTGCTGTCGTGCGGGAGAAAGACAGGAGGAGGTCGTCTGTTCCTGTCGTGCGGGAGAGAGAGATAGGAGGCCGTCCGTTCCTGTCGTGCGGGAGAGAGAGATAAGAGGCCATCCGTTCTTCGTAATCCAGACTCAAGGCTAAAGATCGAGGCTGCTAGATTCTTATACGTACAGATTGGTGCTTCAGGTGTATTAGCATTTGTGTTGCACTTGTGTTTCAGAATACTAGGTGCACCTAACAGATTTTTTCAGATGGCAACATCAACTTTAAAAATAGAGAAGTTCAATGGAAAAAATAATTTCAACCTATGGTAGATTAAAATGAGTCTTATTAAAGCAACAAGGCATTTGAGCTCCTTTCAATAAGGAGTCAACATTGGATAAGAAATCTGTAGAACTTGAGCAACAAAAAGAGAAGGCACATTCGACCATTTTACTATGCTTGTCGAATGAGGTTATCATTAATGTTGCTGATGAGACAACCGCATCCGAACTGTGGAATAAGTTAGAGACATTGTATATGAAAAAATCTCTCACTAACAAATTATTACTGAAGTAAAAATTGTTCTCCCTAAGGATGAAGGAAGGAACACAATTGAAGCAACATTTGGATCAGTTCAACACTATTCTCATGGAGTTGAGGAATATTGGTGTTACCGTGGAGGATGAGAATGCAGCCCTCATCTTGTTGGTCTCACTCCCGCTCTCTTATGAGAACTTTGTGCAATTTTTTGTGGTTGGTAGAGACACAATCACATTGGAGGAGGTGAGATCAAGCTTGCATTCTAGGGAGTTGAGGCGTATGGCAACTCATGACAGTAATGGCACAGGAGGTTCTAGTTTGTCTGCATATCATTCAAACTCTAGGAGACGTCAACGTAAAAACAACTACAACAAACATAGAGGAAGAAGCAAGTCTAAAGGGAGGTACTCCAAGGATACTTGCAACTATTGCAAGGAGAAAGGGCATTGGAAAGTACAATGCCCAAAGTTGAAGTCTAAAGGCAATGCAGCTGTTGTCGAAAAGGATGATTCAACGTCAGATGGTGACTTCTCCTTGACAGTTTCATGTAGTGCCTACTCAGATCAATCTTGGATACTAGATTCTGGTGCATCTCACCATATGACTCCCAACCGGGAGTGCTTTCACACCTATGAGAGGGTGGATGGTGGCAGGTGACTTTAGCGAACAATGATGTTTGCAATAGAGTCGGCTTTAAAACAATAAAATTCAAAATGCATGATGGTATAGTGAGAACACTTGAGGATGTTTGGCATGTGCCTAAATTAGGCAAAAGTTTGATTTCCTTGATGGCACTTAACTCCAAGGGATTCAAGTATAAAGGTGGAGGAGGCAAGCTAAAGGTCACAAAAGGCTCCATGGTTGTAATGAAAGGAATCAAAAATGGGCCATTGTACATTCTACAAGGTTCTCTCGTTGTTAGTTCAGCTATCGTAGCTATTAGTGAAGATCAGCAATCCATTTCTACTGTTTGGCACTCAAGAATGGGTCACTTGGGACAGAAAGGGATGCAAAGGCTTTGCCGGTTGGGCAAGTTGGATGGGCACAAATTTGTAGATATTAATTCGTGCAAACATTGCATCTTTGGGAAGCAGAAACATGTGCATTTTGGAAAGGGAGAACATTCAACTCAGGGAACATTAGATTACATTCATGCAGATTATTGGGGACTATCTCAACAGCCATCTCTAGCAGGTTTCAGATACTTTCTTTTTATTATGGATGATTATTCACGCATGCATTGGGTTTTCATTTTGAAACATAAGAATGAAGCTTTCAAAAGTTTCAAGCAATGGAAAGCTTTTGCTGAAAATCAGGTTGGGAGAAAGGTGAAGTATTTGAGAACAGATAATGGGCTAAAGTTTTGCTCTTATGAATTTGATGAATTTTGCAAAGATGCAGGAATTTCAAGACACTACACGGTTAGAGGCACTCTGCAACAAAACGGAGTGGCTAACCACACACTGTTGGAGAGAGCTAGATGCATGCTCTCTCATGCAGGCTTAGAAAAGAAGTTTTGGACTGAGGCTATTAACACAGCCTCCTATCTTATCAATAAGTCACCTTCTAGTGTCATTGATGACAAGATTCCATATGAAGTTTGGACAGACAGAGCTGCTAACTACTCCAGGTTGAAGATTTTTAGATGTCCAGTTTATTACCATGTCAACAATGGTAAGCTTGAGCCATGTGCCAAAAAGGGCATTTTTGTAGGCTATGGGATAGATGTAAAGGGCTACAGAATATATGATACAGAGTCAAAAAAGGTGATTCACAGCCATGATGTCACTTTTCATGAGGCTTATCTCATGCAGAATGGAGAGAAGACTACTGTCCCAAATGCTCCTAGTACTCCCGAACAGGTGGAGTTTGATATGGTGCAGTCGACTGTTTCTGATCAAGGTACTTCAGGTTCTAATCCGCCTTTGGACTTGGATGGCAATCATGATGATCAGAGTGTAGATGAAACCCAACAGAGATGTGTGGCTAAAGACCAACCCAGATGTTCAGCATCCACAAAAGTATGGGTTCAGCAATATGATTGCATTTGCCTTGCAGGTAGCAACCGAGGTTGAGGAAGCTGATGATTCACCAACCTATGATGCTGCCACAAAAGGTTCAAATGTCGCACATTGGATGGGAGCCATGTAAGAGGAGCTTCAATCTCTTCAGAAAAATCAGACATGGGATTTGGTGAAGCGTCCTCAAGATAAAAATGTTGGTTGCAAGTGGGTATTCAAAAGAAAGGTTGGAACTCAAGGCAACCAAGGAGTCCAATTCAAGGCAAGATTAGTTGCAAAAGGTTACTCACAGAAAGAAGGGGTGAACTACAACAAAGTTTTTGCACCAGTGGTTAAACACTCATCTATTAGAGTTCTCTTGGCTATTATTGCAACAAAGAATTTAGAGTTGGAACAACTAGATGTGAAGACGGCATTTTTGCATGGTGACTTGGAAGAGGAAATCTAGATGGAGCAGCCAATAGGTTTTGCAACAAGGGGAAAATCAGATCTAGTTTGCAAGCTTAAGAAGTCCTTGTATGGACTTAAGCAATCCCCCAGGCAATGGTATAAGAGGTTTGATACCTTTATAACCAAAGTTGGCTTTGTTCGTAGTTCTTCTGGTTCATGTGTATATATTAGACGATTGAATGATGGTACACACATATATTTGTTACTATATGTTAATGATATCTTAATTATAGCATAAGATATCAATGTAATACAGGAAGTGAAGCAAACTTTAAAGTTTGAATTTGATATGAAAAATTTAGGTGTAGCAGGAAAAATTCTTAGAATGGAGATACACCATGACAAGGGTGTTGGGAAATTGTTTCTCCATCAATGCAGATATATAGAGAAAATTTTGAGCAAGTTTGGAATGGCTTCTAGTAAAGCCATTGGGACACCTTATGACAGGAACTTGCGCTTGTCTTCAGCCATGGCACCACAGATGCAATCTGAGTACATGAGGCGTGTTCCATATTTACAGGCCGTTGGTAGCTTGATGTATGCAATGGTTTGTACTCGGCCAGATCTTGCTTATCCACTTAGTGTTGTGAGCAGATTTATGTCAAATCCGAGAAAAGACCATTGGCAAGCCGTGAAGAGGATTTTCAGATACTTGAAGGGAACGTTTGATATCGGGCTGATGTATGGAGTGAAACATAGCTGCACTATGGCTGGTTATTCTGATTCAGACTTTACAAGTGATGTTGATCAAAGAAAATCCTTAACAGGTTATGTCTTTACAGTTGCAGATTCTGTTGTTTGTTAGAAGTCCACACTTCAACCAATAGTCTCTTTGTCCACCACCAAGGCTGAGTATATGGCTATGACAGAAGCTGCAAAGGAAGGAATCTGGTTGAAGGGGCTACTAGGAGACTTTGGCTTGAACTTTGACAAGACAAATATATTCTATGACAGTCTCAGCGTCATTTGCTTGATAAAGGACAATGTGTTTCATGACCGTACGAAGCACATTGATGTTAGATATCATTTCCTCCGTTCTGAAGACAGGATCAAGATTTTGAAGATCAACACCAAAGACAACCTAGCTAATATGTTTACCAAGGGTGTCATTGAGAGTAAGTTCAAGCATTGCTTGGACTTACTTAATGTCTATGCATACTGTTGACTCTTCATGGGTCTCTGTGATGGAGTGCTTTACTGTAGGTAGAGTTTGTGATTCAAGACAATGTGGAGATTATTGAATATATCTTAAATTAATATGTAATTTGTACCAATGGTATTTTGATCATTTGGACCTTTGATTGTCTAAGCTATATAAGCTTGGACCTAGGGCACCTTATTGGTAACCCTAATTTTGTGTCACCAACAGAACAGAAAGGAAGAACACCTAGCCTCCATCCGTGGACGTACCCTAAGGGGGAACCACGTAAATCTTTGTGTTTACGATTTCTTTGTGTGTGTGATCTTCCTACTTAAAACTCCTTTCTCCTCTAAATCATTAACAAGAACTTTTCCTAAAAAATGTGGGCTTAAATGGTTGTTTCTTGAAAAAATAGCATAAATAAAAATGAATAAATATTAATATATTTACAGATGTACAAGCTAAGTTTCACAATCATCAAAATAATTGACTAAAATAAATTATATTTCAATTACATGATTACATCTAGTACAATTTTAAAAACATACTTTTATTATGTGTAATTATCAATGAAGAATAAATACTTAAATTTGTTAGATGACTAGGGTAAATGACATTAGACCCTAAAAAGGAATGACAAGAGTTTATACGGTGAGTATATAGATATCTTCCAAATGGATATCCATTTACCAACTTACAATATAACACACAAAGACAGATATCCAATCTAACACTCATTCAAGCTAGAGCATATGTATCAAACATGTCTAGTTTTGTACATAAGTTTTCAAACTAATTTAAAGACTAACTATAGGGATAATGTCCTTAATCACTATATCTCAAACAAAGTGACAATTAAGGTACATTCACAAACAACTTTTTTCAACCCCTAAGATCACTATTAACATCTCATTATTATTACACAGATTCCAACATATAAACTTTTATCATTTAAATTACTATGTAGTTTCAACTCCGTTCACCAAACCAACTCCAGCTTCAGCTCTTTCCAACTCTCAGAGCTAAAAAAAGTTGCTCATGAATGCACCCTTAAACTCGATAAGTTTTCCCTCTCATAAAAAGTGGAATTATTGATGATAAAAATGATAGTCTGATTGTCATAGGTTTGGTGACAATGAACCTCAACCCTAGTATAAGAGACTTCAACCACATTATTTTACATGTAGTATGAGCTATTTATCTATGCTCTACCTTTACATTGGATCTAAATACCACATTTTGCTTTTTATTTTTCCACATAGCAAGATTTTCTCTAATGTATGTGCAAAAACTAGAGGTAGATTTTCTATCTCCTTTGTCTCTTGCATAACTAAAATCTGGGTATCCTTCAATATTTAAGTGTCTATGCTTCTCCAAAATTAATCCTTTTCCTAGAGCCTATTTAACATATGCTAGAACACATATAGTTCCTTACCAATGGATATCTCTAAGCTAATGCATAAATTAACTAAATAGGTTCATAACATATGTTACATCTAGTTAACAGTTAAACATATAAGCTTTCTAATTAACCTCCTATACCTTCCTAGATCCTTCAATAGTTTTCAAGTAGTGTCCTAAAAAGGAAGATAAGGCATAACAGGTGTATTTCAGGTGCAATGAAAAGCGAAAAGGGTTACACAACACTGTAATTATTTTGTAAAAACATTAATGCACAACAAGTTTACAAGAAATCCTAGAATATATAAAACATTATTCAACTTGACCGGGGAAAAGGTTTGAACCACCCCTTTCCCAAAAAAAAAATGGGAAACATGAAGAAAGACACCTTATATGAATTCTAAGTAATATTATGTTATGAATTTAGTTTCATATTGGTTATCATGCACGCATTCACTCTTTGCAACCTCTATATAAATAGAGGTCTTATGTTATCTTAATGAAATCATTTTACTTTCACATATTTCTTATGTTCCAACAATAAACAACAAAATAAATAATAAAATAGTGAAATTATATTAATGAAAAGAACACAAAAGATGAAATCTAAAATTTTGAAAAAGGTTAAAATTGGAAGAATGCTTTTTTATAGAAAAATGAGAAGAAAAAACAGCCACATAATGGAAAAGCAACCATTTTTTTCAAACAGTTTATTGAGTTACAATTTTTTTGACTTAAATGACCACACAATTTTCCCCCATTTTACCAAAAAGCAAAACAGATTGAGGTGAAAAACGTTTAAATAGCATTTAAACGGCCATATTTTCCATTTTTACAACAATGCATAAGATAAAAAACAATAGATGAATTGGCATCCATCCTAGTGAAAAATGTTTATGATGGAAACACTTGATATGCTTATTAAAAATAAGTGAACAAAATTGCTACAAACAAATTCAACGTGACAGTTCAACATACAAAAGTTACAAGCTAACCATCCCAGTAGTAAGAGCAAAAACTGCAAAAAGGTTTTAAGGGACTTTCTTACCACTAACTGCCAAAGAACTGCTTACTGAATAAGGTATAGATCGAGCTTTTCCATCCTCCAAGTTTATCTCTATAATAGAATCCTGTTAACAACACCAACAGTAAACAGAATTTTCAATACAATGCATTATCCTTTTCAACAAAAAGCACTATGGCCAAACTATAAGAATTATACATAAACTCATGGTAAAATAAACTGCCCTACATTTTCGTTGATTGATGAAGACAGAAGTATTTGATGGAAAGAGTCCTCAATATACAGAGAAGTGTGTGTCTTGATGTCAAGCCTACCCACAAGTAGGAAATATGGATTACATCTGAATCTACTGATATACTCTATCTAAAAACACTCCTCAAGCTAGAGCATGCACATCACACTCTTTAAGTTTCAGAAACACCTCTGCTAGAATGAATACATGTTCTTGTCTAAAATGCCCCCAAGACTGCCTCAGTTTCTAGGTAGACCTAAAGGAGTGTGTAGTTATAAGACCACTTATCATTGCATCTTTAAAACTTTAACTGCACGAGAATCATCCACAATACATTTGATACATTCATAGAAAGTTGTATTGCTAGAAGTATAAATAAAACTTGGTTATCACAATACATTGGCTTGGATTTTTTATTGGAAAGATAAATCTATATAATACTTATATCACATTGCATGCAATGTCAAGCCAAAGGGGCAAATTCAGAGCACAAAACTCCCACTAATGTGGAGTTTGGGAAAGGTCTAATTTTACACCATCTTCCATAAATGCAGAGATTATTACATAATAATTGAGCCTATGACCTTTAATTCATGATGAAGCAATCTTACCATATGCATTAACATACACCCTTTCTTGCATTGTAAGCCATGCATCTACAATTCATCAATAGAAGTAGAAATCATACATCATGTTCTTTTTACGGTTACTCCACATTATGTAGATTCCCTCCTATATATATGCAACCATATTTATCATGGTGGGCACCTAGGTGTCAACTAAGCTATTGAGAAGATATCTATAAATTGAAAATTTTTGTACAAACTAAAAATACATATTACATCTAAAAATTTCTACTTGTATACACTACAGATATTAATTAAATATTGTACAAACTAAAAAGGCATATTACATCTATAAATTTATTAAATTTTTACTTATATTTTGTGGCCAAGGACGAGGAGGCCCGTATAGGTTGAAATGACAATCAAGGATACAAATCATGTGAACATTGTGGATATACTAATCATAGATCTAACAAATGCCAGAAAAAATCGACAAGCCTGAGTAGGCAAAGGTGGCCACAAAGATGCCCACTATAGATTCAGCTAGTACTCAGCAACCATCTCCCAAGCTAACTATGAAAAGTTTCTGCAGTTACAGGCTACAGAGTCTTCTCCTGCCACTACAACTCTTGCTTCTACTTAGGGTAGGCCTATGGTAGTTCGAGAGGAGAGTTTTTGAATTATAGACTCTAGAGTTTATTCTCATATGTCACATACAAGAGACTTATTTACTCATTTATGTTCCACACCCCACATTGGTTTTATTACTTTAGTTGACGATTTTTCATGCACTGTATTTGCTGAAGGTGTTATTCAAGCCTTTTCATAGGTCAACTAGAAAAAATGTCCTTTATGTGTCTGACTTTCCTATGAATTTACTTTCTATCAATGCTATTACCAGCTAATTGATGTGTTCAATAACCTTTTATCTTTTTCATTATACCTTTCAAGAGCTATAGACAAGAAAGAATATTGATTTGGGTCATAAGCATGGGGATGGTATTTACCAACTAGATCAAGAAGAGAATCTTGTGTGTATTGATGAAACTGGAACTAATTCTGGGTCTTCTATCCTATAACATTATTGTCTTGTGCATCCTTCTCATTGTCACCTTTAGTAAGTTCTTTGTGGATGCTTGTGCCATTTTTCAATTGTGAGTCCTATCAATTAGGGAAGTACTACCATGCTGCTTTTAAGCATCTTTAGTTAGTGTCGACTCCAGTTTTTGATATTATATTTTTTGTTGATGATTATTAAGAGCATCTTGGGCATATTTGTTAAAGATTGAGGTCATGCTATGGATATTGTTAAACAATTTATTATGGAAATAAAAACCCAATTTTCTATTATTCCTAAGTGTTTACATAATGACAATGTACTTGAATTTCTCCAAAATGATTTCAATTCTTTTTGCACTTCCTTTGGTATAGTTCACCAAAATACTTGTCCTTACTAATAACACAATAAAATGGTGTTGCAAAATGAAAAAATCGTCATATTTTAGATATTGTCTACACCATTATGCTATAAAGAAAATATTCTAAGTGTCTTTAGTCTAATGTTATTTTTACTACAATTTTTCTTATTAATCAATTGTTGTTGACTCCCTTAATAGGGGGGAGATTTCAATATGTTAGGTTAATCTTGATGTAGAGCTATTCTCTATTCCTCCTGAGGTTTTTGGGTATTTTGACTTTGTTAAAGGTCTTTTCCTTGATTTTGACAAACTGTTACTTAGGGTAATAAAGTATGTCTTTGTCGGTTACTCAACAACTCAAAAAGGATATTGTTGTCATCATCCTCTTATTAACTGGTATTATGTATCTATGGATATTACCTTCTTTGAGTTGAAGTTCTATTTTGACTCTACAAAACCCTTACATGAAAATCTCCCTTTTTCGATACTACTACTACTTGATAGTGGTTATCAAAGGTTAGATTGTCAAACTCTTCAACTACTACAAGTATATCATTGATGACAACAAAGATATATTTGGCCCATCTGGTCCCTACCATAACAGCAAGTCTAAATGCCTCCACCACTACTTCCATAGATTTGGAAATTCCCATTACATTGAGAAAGGGTACTAGATCCTACACTGCTCATCCCATTTCAAATTATGTCATATGATATCTTTAATCCCAGCTTTCATACATTTGCCCTATCCATTTCTTGAGTCTACACCCAATAATTACCAAGAATCACTTTGGTTACCATTTTGAAAACTAGTAAAAGAGGAAGAAATGAAAACATAAGATCACACGGCACATGGGACTTAGTGGTCCACCTTGCAAAAGCCAATGTAGTCACTTGTAGGTGGGTTGCTTTTACTTAGTACAAACCTGATAAGTCTGTGGATAGGTATAGAGCTCAATTAGTTGTTTGCAAGTTTACTCAAACTTATGACATTAATTATGTTAAAACTTTCTCTCCAGTAACTTGACTTAACTCCATTTGGGTGTTACTCTATCTTACTATAAAATACTCTTAGCAACTAATGCGGTTGGATGTCAAAAATACATTCTTATATGGTGACTTAGTTAAATAAGTATATATGAAGTACCCCTTAAGGTACATCGTTCAAAGAGAGAATATGGTGTGTTAGCTAAAGAAGACAATCTATAGACTGAACCAAAACCCATGTGTGGTTTGAGAAGGTTAGCAATAATATTGGTTGATGGCGATTTTCTTTGTTGTTCAATTGACCACTCAGTTTTTTACAAAGAGACAGGTGTTGGCTGCATGGTTTTAGCAATATATGTGGATGATATTCTATTAACATAAAATGATGCAGGAGAAATTATCAATACAAATAACTATTTGAGAAAATATTTTATTACGAAGGATGAGTAAGTCTAAATATTTCTTAAGCATTAAGTTTGCATACTTAAAGGAACAGTTAACCTTGATTTAGATGGAAGTATGCACTTAACTTACTACAGGAGACATGACTATTAGATTGCAAGCCTAAGAACATGCCAGTTGAACCTAAGCCTCCCTTTTGGGATAGTTCAACGAAATCCTTAGAAGTTCCACAATAATATAGAAGATTGATTGAAAAGCTAATTTATTTAATTCTTACTCAACCAGATATAACTTATGCAATGAATTTACCTAGATAGTTCATGCACGAGCTTACAAGAAATTATTGGCAGGAAGCTCTTCGCATTTTGACATATATAAAAAGGGTCCTTGGTAGGGGACTCGTATAAAAGAAACAAAATCACCTCAAGGTCAAAATGTACTCAAATTTTAAATATGCAGGTGATAAAGGAGATAAGAAATCCACCTTAGACTTCTACACTTATGTTGAAAGGAACTTAAGTACATGGAAAAACACAAAATAAGGTATAATTTCAAGGTCTAGTGTTGAAGCAGAATATCAATCTATAGCTTAAATTGCATGTAAGCTGATGGGGCTTGAATCTCTTTTGCAAGAACTAGGGTTTGCTACTTAAACTCACATGTCTATGTGCTATGACGACTAAGTAGCTGTTTTTATTACTAATAATTTCACATTTCATGAGAGGATTAAGCATATTAAAGTTGATTGTCATTTCATTCATGACATGATGTTGAAAGGAGAAATAACTATTCCTAACATAAAGTCCTTAGAATAACTTACAGAAGTACACATAAAAGGCTTAAGTTCTAATTGTTTTAAGAATTTATGCAACAAACTAAGTATGATTAATATATATACTCCAACTTAAGAGAGTGTAAGAAAGAATATAACAATGTATAAGTGTGTTATATGGATAAATGGGTATCTGTTTACATTGGATACTTAAGACTTAAATACTCTTGTAATCTCTCTTTTTGTAAGTTAAATGATCATTTTCTCCTCACACACAATTTAAATATAATCTGACAGCAACCTTTCATTTTGTTCAATAGTGTTTTAAGCTTTAACATACAAATTGTAGGAGTAATTCTTTCAAAGTAATACTTGAACAACAATTACGTCATAAAATATGAATTTCAATAATAAATAGACATTAAACTGAAACAGCATATTACCTTCCCAATTTTCAACTTCCAGAACTTTCCATGAGCATATTCTGAAAAAGACATGAATGGGAGTTCACTTGTTGAAACCATCATCATCCAAGAATGTCCAGGCTTTTCCAAAGATGCAACAATTCCATTTAGTAATAGCACAACTTGTTTATCCTGTACATCGGTAAAGATCAAGTTAATGATACAATGTAACTTAGGGAAGAGCACGTTGATTAGCTTATGTTTACCTTGAACAAAGAGAGATCAGCACAATGATACCCATATGGCATAGACAAAATTATATATTCTAGAGAAGTTTCTCCAATGGCAAATCTTGAGTTACTTGTCAGCCCTTTAACTATGGCTATACCATTTTGCATATTTGAGGGGCCATCAGGGATTCTGAAACACATATAATCCACAAGACCATCCGGAGATGCAGGATAAGACCCAGGCACAAATTCCTACAACAATATCCTAACAATAAGGAAAAAATCATAAAGATTAATTGCAAAAGGCAATTGAATTCTACTAGAGAATATTATTGCATGAAGAACTACTAAAATAGAAAAAGTTTATCATGAACTGTGCATTCCAAGTGAAGAATGTTAAGGAGTATCACCTAAACTGAAGAATAAGAGGCAGTATAAGTGTCAAAGTGTATGAAGCTATTAGAAAATATATTTTACAGATAATTTAGAAAAAGGAATTAATAAAATAAAAATGAAATATCAAAAAAACTATTATTAGAAAATAGTCAGATAAAAGAAAAAAGAGACTCGATAAAGGATCCAAAGAAAGAAGCCACAGAAAAATCAGGAGTACAAACTAAGGTTTTGTTTGTTTCCAGTTCTAGTCAGCTCTAAGAGTTAGAATTAGGAGTAGTAAAATAAATAAAATTAAACTGCATAATAAGCAATGTGATAAGAGTTTGTACATAGAAGTTTATACAATGACAATAATACGTATGAATTTGTATGGAATTTGTACGAAGGTAACTTTAGAGTAAGTAAAATTGAAAACAAATGAAGTCTAAGTTACTAACATGTTACACTGTAACTGCTCTGTTTTTAGCCTCAAATCAATATCAGTCAATCCCTTAAGACTCCATTCCAGAATAAACTCTCACCCAATCATTCCATCTGGCAGGCTCTAACTGTTTCCCGTTGCAGATTCTTTGATCTCTCTTCTTCCATCTGGCCCGGCAAATAGCTAGTCATATGATTGACCAGAAATCCCTGTGTTTTTTGTGACTGAAAGGATGAAATACAACTCATTCATCATGTACCACATGTCCAAGGAAGCATCCAGATTCTTTTGTGATAGTCAGCCAATATTATCGATACCAACCATGTATGTCCCAGTGCCATTCGGTAAAATATTCACCAGTCTGTAAGTGTTCCATAGAATTTGCAAACCCCCACGAAGCAATTGTATGGCATTCAAAAACAAATGCCATAGATTCCACAGAATTACAGCAGAGGATACATATGCCCACCAACTTCCTTCCATGATGTAAGGCCACCTTTTGTTAGAATTCCATTCTGTGGCCTGTATCTTATAAATGCTTGCAAATTTTGGTGGAAGCCATCTTCATTCAAAAAAGATTCTTGATTTTTTTAGCAAATAATAAAACACACCTCACTTTTTCCTCAACATGTTTGTATCCTATCAAAATCAATGATGCAAAAACTAATACAAGATTATGCATCCAGGAAAAAGAAAACAGTTTCACAATAATTATCTCATTCAAGGCATCAAAGGAGAACAACAAAGGAAATGAACTCAAACAGCCATTAACAAATTTGATAAACTATCATATGTTAGCAATAAGACAAATTCATGGTATCAAAATTATAAGAAAGCCTACAATCTGTACCTTGTCATAGGATATTGATGCAGGAACTTGTGATGCATATGAATCAGGGCAAAGTGGTACAAAATATTTGCAGGTTATCTTATTAGAAATGGTATTGAATGGCATCATGAACGCCTCCTTAAAACTGGACAAATGGGCAAATGAAAAGTAGAAATATAATGAGAACACATATCATAGAAATCTAAAGGAAATGTGGGGAAATGGCAAACTGTAAGCTAATAAAGAAACAACAAAATTGGCACAAAGGTATCCCTCCCAAGTTCAAGTCCTTTACAATTGAACTAGCTGACAGTCTCCTGACAATAATGTAACTAAAATCGTCCTGTGAGAGTGAGACCATTATCTCCACATTTGGACAGTGGAATTTTTCCTTGTAAATCAAGAAGTCAAATTACAATATCTCAATTACTCTTTTTTTAAGAAATTGGCATGCGTCTTATGGATGAACATGGTAAAGACATCATCTAATTGATATTTGTATATAAGCATACCAGAGAAATGGAATACTCAAAAAATTGTAGTCAAAGAAATGTGCAAATGTTGCACAGTAGCACCAAAAAAATTTACAATATTGGTTGATATTAAAAAATTTTAAATAGGAAAAGGAAGATTTAGTTGAGGAATTAAGAGAGGATTTGAAGAAATTTATTGGTGTCAAGAGTTACAACTAGGAAGGATTTTCATTTGTTCAAATTTGACCAATGGATTAGAAATCCAAATTATATTTAGGAGTGTTTTTGTTTGTTACATGAGGTGGATCAAGAGTTCCCCTTATATAATCTACAAATGGTCAAAGCATGTGGATTTTTAATTGAAGGATGCAACCAGAGTGCTAAAACCAACACTCTCAACCTTCAATTCAATTAAAAAACATGTATGATGTTAATTATTTTAAAAAAATATGGATTTCATCTTTTATGGATGCAAGAAGACTGCAGGTACCTATTTTCCAATTCACCAAATGCCTGAGATAAAGTTCTCCCCAAAAATCCAACATCCGAAAATCCTCCAAATGCTGCAAGCTCTTCAACTCTCCGTATTGTATCACTGCAAGTTCATTGAAGGAGCTTTTAGAAGAAGATTCAAAGAAGAAAAAGCACACTTCAATATCAAACTCATGGGATAAACCTATAATGCATGTTAAAAGCATCATCAATAGTTGTTAGTTATATGTAATTATATATTGAGATAAAAAATTACTTACAAATCAACTTCTATATAAGTGTCATCAGAAGCCTCTAATAAATTCATGACAATGTCATTCTTGAGGTGAAACTTAAGGAACGTGATTACATCCTCACTGTAAGAACAAAAGGCCAAGAAATAAATTGCTATTAGAAGAGAACCAAATGCAATATGGTTTATAGAGCCTAACCTATTTGAGGTAGCAATCTGATCAGTTGCTTCAGACATCAACAGCTTTATACATTTTGTAATCCAATTTAAAAAGTTCTGAAACTGGAAAATCAAGCTGGAACAGTTAGTGAAAAGAAATATATTAAATATTGTTAAGTTACTTAAGTTGTAAGGGTATATATATATACCCATTTTTACTGTAGCAAATCAAGCATTGTAGCAACTGTTCAACATGGTATCGAGCTGGGGTTCGGTCACATGAACCCCACCAATGCCAACGCCGTCGTAGATCCGTCGCCGGCCTCCTCCCTCACCGCAATCACCTCCCTCCCTCTTCTCCTTGCGTCATCGGTTTCTCCTCTCCTCTCAGTGCGAACCAACGACCCCCCCCCCCCTCTTCTCTCCTTCGCGCGGGATGGCATCGCCTTTGCCGTCGATGCTGCTCTCGCCGTTCTTCTCCATGGCACCTCTCCCTGATGTGCAAATAGTCCCGTCCACAGCTCTCTCCTCCTTATAGTCCTGTCCAGGGTTTCATCTCCTTCAGCTATCATGGCATCCGACAACAACATTCACGCCCGCTCATCTGTGATGCACGGTGCGTCTCACGTACACAATGACGTTCTCCTTCGCAACTTTCTTGGGGTCTCCAAGAAGTTGAATGGTCCTAACTATCTCCTTTGGGCCCAAAGCTTTGAGACCATTGTCATTGCACATCGTCAAACTCATCATCTGTCTCTTCCACCTCTAGATGTTGCCGATCCTGGGTATGTCGACTAGTTTGCTGATGATGTTGTTATTGTCTCATGGATGCTATCCAACATGGAGCCTAGTGTGGCTCCTAGTGTCTCCTTAATGCACCCGACAAAGAAGATTTGGGATCATTTACGTCAGGTATATGGGTTTGAAAAGAACATCTCTAAGACTCTTTAAGTGTATAAGCAATTGTTTCACCTCAAGCAAGGCGACAAATCTCCCCAAGACCATTACGTCGGTATATGTTTCTAAGAGGCTAATAGATGAGCTAAACTTGTATCAGCCTCCAACCATTGATCTTGTCACTTTCAACCGCTACCGAGAAGAATTGGCCGTGGCGGTTTATCTTGCCAGTTTAACACCAAAGCTCGCTACACAAGTTCGAGGTCAGGTGCTAGGTGTTGACCCCATGCCCAACCTTGATGAGACCTTTGCAAAGATCAAGCGGATATCACTTTCTTCCACAACTTCTGCCTCTTTCTTGTCGATCAGTCTGCCTTGGTTGCTTCTAGTGGTCATGGGCAAGGTCGTGGAGGGGGCAAGCGAGGAGAGAGACAACACCCTAAATGCAATTGATGTGGTAAACTGGGTCATTGGTCAAAGAAGTGTTGGGACAAATATCCACATTTGAAGCACCCTCTTGCTGCTATTAGCATGGATTCCCTTGATAGTAGGGGTGCTACCTCATCTAGACCTACCATCACCATCTCACAAGACAAACTACGATCACCTCTTGCAAGGACAAGGTGCAAGTTCCACTACCATGAGTGCTCACACCTCTTGCAAGGACAAGGTGCAAGTTCCACTGCCATGAGTGCTCACACCTCTTAAACTCATCCAAGTACTAGTGCTAGCACTGCCTTGATTGCCTCTGCCGGCGATCCTTGGATCATAGATTCAAGCGCCTCCTCCCATGTCTCAGGTACTACTTGTTTAATCGTCTGTCCTCACACACTGACATGTCCTCAGCGACTTGGTCGCTCATGTCTTGTTTCTGATAAAGGAGAGGTTCAGGCCTCTTCTCAAATAAGATTGAATAACGTTCTTTATGCACTTGAACTTTCATTCAATTTGCTATCCATTGGTGCTATTACAATTCAACTACTATATTCTGTCACCTTCTATCCTTTTCATGTTACCTTTCATGACTTGTGGACAGGTTAGAAGATTGGTTTGGGGCATAGATAGCGAGTTGATGCGATGTACCTCCTGGTTTGCGACGATGTTCCCCGTGGCTTGGTCGTGTGCTTGTCAAGTACTGATTCTTCAAATTTATGGCATTATCACTTGGATCATATGTCCTGGGAGAAGCTCCGTCAAGCCCTTCCTTGGGTTTCTATTACCCTTTTTGATTGTAAGTTATGTCAGCTTGGGAAGCACTATCGTGCAACCTTTAAACATTTACGTCTTACTTCGTCAAAAACTATGTTTAATCTTGTTCATTGTGATATTTGAGGACCTAGTTGTGTTGAGTCTGTTCAGGGTCATAAGTATTACATAGTGTTTGTTAATGATTTCTCCCGTATGTCGTGGGTTTATCTGTTGAAAAATCGTCAAAGTATTGTTGATGTATTTCAAACCTTTTTATCTAAAATAAAGAATCAATTTTCTATTTGCCCTAAAATGTTACGAACTGACAATGCTCAAGTTTATGCAATCTAGTTTTCAAGCTCTTTGTTCATCTCAGGGCATTATCCATCAGACCACTTACCCTCACACCTCTCAGCAGAATGGGGTTGCGAAACGAAAACATCATCACATCCTAGATGTCACCCGCACCCTCATGATGCACATGAAAGTTCCCAAGTCTCTCTAGTATAATGCCGTTCTTACAACTATTTTTCTGATAAACCAGATGCCCTCCTCTCCTTTAGGTAGTGATGTTCCTCTTCACCGTCTTTATCATGATGTTGAGCTTTTTCCAATCACTCCTAGAGTTTTTAGGTGTGTTGCCTTTGCTCAGGCCTCGACAAGCTCTCCCTTAAAGCTATCAAGTGCATGTTTGTTGGATATCCTCGCATTCAGCAAGGGTATCATCTATATCATCCTACCACCCGCAAATACTATGTCTTCATGGATGTCACCCTTTTTGAAACTCAATCCTATTTTGACCCTACGACTAAGTTTCCTTCGCCGGTTCAAGAGTCCATTCCTCTCCCAGGACCAATCGAGGTTGATGGAACCTATAGTAATCATGCCACAACTTCTGAAGAGAACATTGTACAAGACCACACAATTCCACTCCCATTGCAGGTATATCGTCGTCGACCACACCCATCTACTTCGGCTATAGCTCCATTGCCTTCTTTTGACACTGGCCGCAAGTCCGCCACCGCCACCACTCCATCTCCTGATGATCTTCCTATTGCCTTACGGAAGGGCACTCGTTCTTGTACCTAGCATCCATTATCTCAGGTTATTTCCTATGTTGACCTTGATCCCACCTTCTATAACTTCGCCTTGTCCATTTCCGTCGATTCTATACCCCAAAATCCTCAAGAGGCACTTCAAATTTCCCATTGGAAGGTAGCTATGGATGACGAAATGAGCGCTCTTATTTCTCGTGGCACCTGGGATGTTGTCCCTTATCCTGAAGGAGTGAACGTAGTTTCCTACATATGGGTTTATACCATCAAACGTAAACCTAATGGTACTATCGATAGGTATAGAGCCCGCTTGATTGCTCAGGGTTTCTCACAGGAGTATGGTATTGATTATTCTAAGACCTTCTCTCCAATTGCTCACCTTAACTCTATTCGTGTGATACTTTCTATAGCAGTCCATCACTCTTGGCAACTTGTTCAACTTGATGTCAAGAATGTCTTTTTGTATGGAGACCTTGAGGAGTAGGTGTTCATGGAGCAACCGCCAGGCTATTTGCTTAAAGGGAGATCAAGGTGTGTCTACATCACAAAGCTATCTATGGTCTCAAGTAAAGTCCTAAAGCATGGTTTGAGAAATTCTGCAATATTATGTGGAGTAGCGGTTTTGACAGTTGTAAAGTTGATCACTCTATATTTGTCAAGAAGACTTCACGTGGTGTGACCATTCTTACCGTGTATGTTAACGATATGCTTCTAATCGGTGATGACAATCAAGGTATTGAAGAAATCAAAAGGTTCCTTAGAAGAAACTTTGCGACAAAGGACATAGGAACACCTAGGTATTTCCTTGGTGTAGAGTTTGCATATTCTAAAGAGAAACTATATTTATCACAACGAAAGTATGCATTGGATTTGTTAAAGGAGACAGGTTTTGAAAGGTGTAAGCCAGAAACTACAATGATAGAACAGAATCATACCTTATGGGATGAAGGCTCCCCCCTTTTTGATGATCCAGGAAGGTATAGACGGTTAGTTGGAAAACTTACATATTTAACCGTCATAAGACCGAATATCTCATATGCAGTAAATTTACTTAGTCAATTCATGCATGCATGCTCCTAAGGAGATCCATTGGCCTGGAGCGCTAAGGGTAGTGGCTTATATCAAGAATGCTCCTGGAAAGGGGCTTTTGTACAAGTAGCATAGACACTTGAGAGTAAAGAGCTTCTCTGATGTTGGCTATGCTGGAGACAAAGTTAACAGAAAGTCAACTTTTGGCTATTACACCTTCCTTGGAGGAAATTTGGTTACATGGCGTAGCAAGAAACAGAATATGATCTCCAAATCTAGTACTGAGACCGAATACTGGGCAATGTCTCAAACCACTTCAAAAATGATTTGGCTCAAAGCTTTACTACAAGAACTTGAGGTCGAGGTGAATCTACCTATGCCCATGCATTGTGACAACCAAGCTACTATATATATTGCAAGCAATCCAACCTTTCATGAAAGAACAAAACATGTTAAGGTGGATTGTCATTTCATCAAGAACAACGTCACAAAAAGGGTGATCTCTACACTCTTCACACGATCTGAAGACCAAGTAGCTGATATATTTACCAAAGGTCTAGGTATGAGTATTTTTGGAAATCTTTGTAACAAATTGGGCATGTTTGATATATATGCTTCAGCTTAAGAGAGAGTGTTAAGTTACTTAAGTTGTAAGGGTATATATATACCCATTTTTACTATAGCAAATCAAGCACTATAATGACTGTTCAACAAATATATCTCAGTAACATAGTACCACTTAATATACAATGCATATGTTATTACATTGGTGGTGCTCATTATCAAAGAAATAATTGCCAAATACCAATTAGCATGATAACAAAAACACAAGACATTTTGGATTTTTCAGAAGCAACAGGACAGAAAGAACAGATTAGAATTATTGTACTAAGTTGGTTTTACTAATAACATAGAAACTAGCTAGTGCCTATTTGATTTGATGCCCCATCCATAAGGTTTAGATGAAATTCTCACTCTTCCAAAAAGGGAAAAAAATAAAAAGGGAAATTTTTTATTGAGAATTATGTCAATATGAACCACTCCAACATATTTCTGCATTAATATAACTATATAAGCACTTAAAAAGGGTATTTCTCAGACTAGTGTTTCATTCATTTCATTGTACATTGAGGCATTTTTATTCCTAAAAGGACAAAGATACTAGACCTTTCTTTATAAGTTGGTTTAATCTATATCCCAGAAAATATACTGTTTATTTGCTTGGAAGTTCAATCAACAAGATTTACGTGAAATTTCCACACTTCTCTAAAAAGGTACCAAGATATAAATGAAGTAAAAAATTGGGTTAGTCAGTTTGTCAAATACTAGCTATTCCAATTAATTTCACCATTAATATATTCTAGGCCGATGGAAAGAAAGTATGCATCACGCAAGACTCAAGTATTGGATACAGGCTGTGGTCATCTAAGAATTGATGCTTAGAGTCAATTCTCATACATTGTTTCATTTACTTTGTTATCCACACATCTATTTAATCCCTAGACTGTAAGAAAAAAAGTACACAAAAAGTGTCTGCAATATCTTGAAGCAACAATTTATAAATCATAAATTAACAAAAAAAAGGTTATACATACAAATGTCATTTGACCAAAGAAATAGTTTACTAGTAGCAATATATTAGGAACTTCAAAATGTTGAAGAGTTCTCGTTTCAACAAACACATATTACCAAATAACGTCTTGCATACCTGATATATAACAGTTGCAAGAACCCTGGTAAATCGCTCAACTTGTACAAGAAACATCCCTGCCTTTTCTGTTGTATCATCAATAAGTTTCTCATCCAATCCAATACCTTGATAGCGTGCTCGCCATTTTGAGAGACCTCTCAGCTCTCCAACTCTAAAACCTATGATCTCTGCAGCAGGCTAAAAATGTGGATGGCATAGCAACTGATCAAAACAAAGACATAGTTTGCAATTTCACATTAGAAAATACAATCTAAAAATAAAATTAAACATCAGACTAATCAATATGAACACATATCAAAAATCCTTGAGGATCATGTAAATGTTTAAATGGAGGTTTAGTTATCTGCATTATCATTTGCAACTAAAAATTTTAGCATTTTATTTGAATTGTATAATAAAGTGGTAAACCATTATATTATTTGACACTAAATAGCATGAGTTTAATGAGCAAGATAAGCCAAACATGAACAGGACTATTTGATAATCCCATGCAAACACACTGTCAAATCACTACAATAAATATGATAATATCAACTCATGTTTTGAAAACCAACCAATGTCTAAATCATAAGACGTGCCTGAAGATGTTCCCGGAGGGTTGAGTGAAGCTCCTGACCAGCATTACCAACAGCCTTCATCACACGCTTTAAACCCTTTCAAAAATACAAAACCAGAAGTAAAAATATTAGATTGCAAGTAGCACAGATTTATTACAATGTCAGACATACTGCTTCACCGAGAGTGTTGACTAAGAATTGATGAAGAGGAGGACTAGTCCGTGCCCCAAATAAGAAGCTTAGGAATTCTTCCTGACAGTTTGACTCAAGCCCTTGCAAATAAAAATAGATCATTAAACGGCTTAATATGAAACACCAATCCCCTTTAGTTATTTAAGTTACCATGGTCAATAATCAAGGAAGACAGAGGGTCAAACTTGTAATGAAATGTATTCATGGCATCTGCCCATTGCTTATGCATCACAGTAAGTGATCTACGAACAACTACAATTAGATACTCAATGCTTGAAGCGTGTTGTGCTACTTGTTGGAGTTCATGTTTCCTGTCAATAAAATAACATTCGAATCATAAAATTGTTATGATTAATTATTCCTTCTGTATCAATTTCAATGAAACTAAGAGAGGCAAAAGAAGAAAAATTATTTAGTCAAACATGGTAAAAATATTTAAAATTGATCTGTAACACCACCCTATTGCAGAAATAACGACGACAACATCACAGATGATGCAACACAAGCCTAAAGAAGCAAAACAACAAATAAATAGAAGCAAGAAATAATTTTTTATTGAAGATGAGAATGTTACTTAGCAAAAAAAACACCCTCCAATCTCCTCTCTTTTCACCCCCTCTCACCTAAGTAAAAGTCAAAACCTTACTCTCTCCTCTCGAAAAACACTCACCATCCAAAAAAGAACCCACCCACCTTTTAAGTGATTATAAGCCTTTTTTACAGGTGAAGACTTATTACATTAAAATAAAACAAACTAAAGAGTCATTCACAAGCAAGACTCGGTCCTGCACATACACATAGGGCCACAACTTCCACACTCCACCAATGCATGTTTTTCTCCACGTAGACTTTCCTCTCCTTTTCCTTGTTGTTACACGAACCACTTCATGAGCACGACCCACTCTGCAACTTGCACACATCCAACAAAACTTCCATACACGCACACATCTCGCACTCCCGCACATCTACACACACCACGAGTCTTCTATGCAATCGTTCGCTGCTCAACCACATCCACGAGTCTCCCATAGTCCCACATGTCCAAGTCTTCCACTGCCCGCACACGTCCCACACACGACGCCATCACCACATACACACCCCACGCGTTGCCATTGTATGCACCCATGCATGCAGTTCGCCAATGCCACAACGAATGACATCTTCATGCAACCACACCATGCATGCAAATCTTCATGCAATGCCAAACTCATCGTAAATTCCATGCAACCACATCACCGACAACATGCAACGTCGCCATGAACCATCACACAAGACCATCCAATGCCATGAACATCGATCAACATACCACGCTCACGCAATGCCATGTCAAATGGAACACCTGTCCACCACATCCAGAACCAACCCCAGATCAAAAATTTTAGCTGGAGATTAAATGATTGGTAGGAATAAATGAAAAGTTCATGTGTCTGACCTTACATTGACAATGAGATTAAGGCATTAGTTGTTATTCTTGTCGTAGCCCAATAAATAAGGATTTTCCTTTCCACATTGGACAAATGGAGGTGGGTAGGAAATAACAGTTAAATTTGATAAAATGCCTTAGACCACAATGAAAGGAGTACCCTACCATCCATCCACAAAACAAGTAAAAAAACCAATAGATTCATGCTGATTTCCACCAACAATTTATCTCCTCCTAATTGTACCAAATTATTCTTATTGATATAGAAATATACATGGCCATAGATACAATGGTTCTATTAGACAATCACTCAATGAAGATAGGAAACCCATAGAAATGAACTAAAAATTAGGAATTTAAGTATGCAACAATGCAACATCTACATGCAAAAATATGGACCATCTGGAAGCAATGAAATGAAATCTTTTTCCAAAGAAAGAAACCCTGCCCCCCAAAGATATTCCTGATAATGGCTTTAGTAGTAGGGGAATGGGAAAGAATCCTAAATTAATTTTCCCTTTTATGTATTGAACTTTATTTTACTCTGCATTTTCCATTCTTGAGTGATCCACATTAATTTTGAATGAGAATCACCCTGTCCTTTATTTCAAAAAAATTAAATTAAATGCCTAGAAATTAAACATGTCATTTTAAATGTTTAAAATATCTTATTTCATCTTAAACTATAAGCCAAAATTCAGGGTTTTCAGACCATTTCCATTTATTCTTAGGAACAAAAACAGATGCTTTTAGTGATGATAACTTGCTTAGGATAATCCTCTCTGATAACTAATCAAACAGAAATACAGTTTCATATATGAACTTGAGCTTTTTGAGTTTGCTTGGGAAAGAAAAGAGCTTGGTGGGAGAAGAGGGCTTCAAAGAGTATCTGGTTTTAAGGAGATGAAATAAGATTGATGGCTCTAAGCTGGCTAGGATTGATGGCTCTAAGCTGAAATTCTCCTCATATATATATCATAACATAAAAGAGCTACTAATACAGAGGATATGTATAACCATTTTCAAAACTACCTTCTATTGTAGTCGTCTCACAGGAAAAGGGGTTTTTTGATAAACCTTACCTATGTTGAAATATGGAAGTGTCCAGATGTAGAAAATGAAGCCCAAACAAAGAATCAGCCTCATACTCGTTCTCCATCTCTCCAGTCTTTTCAACATTTTCAACTGCTGTACTTTCAGATTCTATCTCAACCAGTTGACCATGAGTGAGAATAATTAATTGGCAGAGATTTTTCGAAAAAGCCACCTAACAAGAAACCCAGGGAAAAAGAAAACACAAATTAAAAAAATCTGTATAATGAATAAATAATGGAAATGAAAGTACCAAAAGTGAAAATGAAAAAACATACAAGGAAACTACTTTCTAGAATTCATTCAGTCGATCCTATTAGTCATTGGATAGCCAACGTGGATGATACAAAAGGGCATATTAGCATGTCTTTGACAAGAGTATTAGCTTTATTGTTTTCATGTGCCAAGATTTGAACTCATAACCTTTGCCATAAAGGCATGATGTTCAACCACCAAGATCACAAGGTACTTGGCTTGAGATCTAAACTCACTGCTTAGATAATTAAATCGATTGTTCACATGACAAAGCATTATTAGCATGACGCAAGGCAAAAGAAAACGAAGATCTTCAAACATTGACAACGAAGTTTACTCTCGTATTTTCCACACCAATGGAAATCAAAACTGCTAAATGCTAAACCAAAAAATGTTTTCGTTATTACAAAATGAAATGAGAAAAACATTGACCTATGCTACTCAAAAGTATCTAAAGTAGATAATGAAACTTATTATCATGTTTGGAAACCAAAAGTTCAAAGTAGCAGAAAAACTGTGATTTTGAAAGTGGAAGTTGATTTTAAAGTAAAGTTTTCAAGTAAAAAATTTGAACATGAGAAGATTCTTTGTAGTCACATATTTTGTGTTTTGTGGAAGAAACAAACACGACATTTACCAGAAGTATATAATGCATGGATAGACTATTGAATCTAGATATCAAACAAATATGGTTGACACACCGGTAATTTCTGCAGGTTAGTAAATAGAACACATTATATTATAGTAACAATTATGTGACATTGAAGATGATCTAACCTTTTCTTTATTTTTATCAAGTTTACTCCCTCATGTTATGGGACTTACAATCTACAGCATTTAAATTAGCAGACATTGGTATCTCTTCACATCAACAATATGCAAATGTGAAATCAGGTTTTGGTTAACTATTAAGAAAAGCTTCTAACTTGAGTCTTCAAAGTAATCAAAAAACTAGAAGTAATGCTAACATTAATATGGAGTTACCACTTGGTTTTGTTGTGAAAGACCCATTCACATTACAAAAATCAAAAGGAAGACCTACAAATAATAAACAGATAAAATCTAGTGTTGAAGTATCTATGACTCAAGTGAAGAAAAATAAAAGAATGTATAAAGGACATGGTCAAGTTGGACATTATATTACTACTTGCTGAAATACAAGTTCATTTTAGCATATCTATGGTGCATTATAGTAGTTGAATTTCTTATTATTAAACTACTGAATTTAACTTTATAAAATCTCACAGGTTCTATTGAAATAGATGAGGATCAACAAGAGACTTTGTCATGAAAAATGAGAGCAAAAGTTTCATTATAACTACATGATTGTATGGATTTTACATATATTGATATGTGTTTTGATTGCAGAAATTAAAATAGCTAGTGTATATGAAATGTAGATATTTTTTGGCATGTATTGATGTGTTTTGAATGCAAAAAGTGAAACTAGTGTATGTGTGAAATGTACATGTTTTTTAACATGTATTCATATCTGTGTTAAATGCAGAAATTAAAATAACTAGTGTGTATGAAATGTAGATGTTTTTTGACATGTACTGATACATGTTCTAAATGCAATGCCCGTTGAGTTGAAAAGCTCGTAGAATAGGGCAATTAGGGAATGAAGGTGGAAATCTCAAAAGCACAACCTCACATCTCTAGAGTGGAACTAGAATTGGAGGAGAAAAGAGGGGGAGAGAGAGAGAGAACAAGGAAAAGCAACCGTACACAAGGTTCTCTTTATCTTCTCTCTACTTTCTAGAAAAAAAAAATTCACCTACCTATTTATAGGCATGGGTCATACAACGATCCCTCATGCATTTATTTAAAATAAAAATAAAGTTTGTAATACACTGATGCACATATTACGTAAAAATAGTTTGGTCAACTGTTAAACCCAGTCATGAAAATGGGAGACCCAATCTTCGGTTGACATGTCACCATATGAGGAGAGAGAGCCGTTCATTGACTGTTGCTTGACTGTTGGCTGGCGTGGCTTCCACTTTGCCACAAACTCCCATGTTTACACCCAAACTCAATCACCCACGAGACACGTTCACACCAGAACTCATTCTTCTGCATGAGACGTTCGCCCACACACTTGTCCACTACGTGATAGCTCTTCTCACAAACTTGGTCCTCCACATGGTATGTTTGCACAGAACTCGATCTTTGCCGACAAACTTGGTCTTCCGCCACTTGGTTTAACTAAGAGGCTTCACACACCTTCAAGACCCTTCTTTCTCCTTCAACACGAACATCAGTCATCTACCTGCCTGGTTATATCAGCATGGGACCTCAGTTAAACCATCAGGGGCCTCAGTCAATCCATCTAAAACTCTTGTTATACCGTTGAGTTAGTTGATTAGATGGTCTGGACTACTTTAGTTATACCAACATGGTACCGATTAAACCATTTGGAGGACCGGTTCAACTGTTACTTGCTTGGCCAAACCAAACTGATCTTCAGTTTAACCACCAAAATCTGGTCACACCGAAACTGAAACCCAGTTCAAACCAGAAATGGACTTCTTCTCTACAATGGCCTTCACTTCTGATCTGGCCACAGATCATGCAGAAAGTAAAACAGTTATTTTATGTGAAATGTCTGTGTTTTTTTGACATGTATTCATATGTGTTGAATTTAGAAATTAAAACAGCTAGTGTATGTGAAATGTAGATATTTTTTGACAAGCATTGATACGTGTTTTGAATGCAGGCAATAAAACTAGTGTATTTGAAATGTACTTTTTTTTTTGACATGTATTCATGTGTGATGAATGCAGAAATTAAAACAGCTAGTATATGTGAAATGCAGATTTTTTGGACATATATTGATATGTGTATTGAATGCAAAAAGTAAAACAGCGAGTGTATGTGAAATGTACGTGTTTTTTCACATCTATTCATGTGTGTTGAATGCAGAAATTGGGTTTCTGATCATTTTATGATCCTTGTATGTAGGTTTGTGGTAATCATTTTTATTTCTTTATTTCATTTAGTAACTTTGTATTTTTTCCTTCTGTTTGAGTAGGCATTCTTCCCGTTTCTTTATCTTTATGAGCACTTCATTTCATACTATTCATACATTTCGTATAAGGTATGATTTAGGTATGGAGGAGGTTCTGCAAAAAAAAAAAAAAAAAAAATCTGTGTTTCATTTTTACAAATCCAGATTTGACACGGAAAAAGCTGTGTTTCATTTCCATGAATCCAGATGTAACACAGAAAAATCCGTGTTTCATTTCCATGAATCGGTGTTTTATATATTTATAAAAAAGGGCAAAACGGAAAAACAACTAGGCCATATATTTTAGGGATTGCCAAAAGATTTTTCAGTAATTGCCATGTTTTTAAACACGATATGTCAGAAGACTTTCTGGTAATTGCCAGGTTTTTGACGGTCTGCCATGTTTTAGTTGCAGCCAGACCAGAATTTTCCAATCAAACTGCACATTCACGACAAAACCAAACTTTTTTCATGGCCAAATCAGATTTTTCCACAGATATCTATGTTTCATTTCTATGAACCTGTGTTTTATATATTTATAAAAAAAGTAATAAGGTGGATTCGACCAAACCCAAATCATTAATCCCTTCCCTAATCAGAGGGAAAGGAAAGGAAGAAAATAGAGTTGCCACTGTTAGCACCCCATGCTCAAGGTCACTCCGCGAATTCTCATCTAACTTATTCCATCTTGGATTTGTTAACAAGCATCATCTTTCCATTTTAGTTGCTTATCTTCACGACCAATGTCTATTCTATTTCTACTTTTATAATCACTTCATCAATTTTGTTTTATGATCACTTTGATACCATGATATTATTGAATTATTTCATCTAGTGGGTACACGGGAGTCCAATGGTACATCTGGACATTCAGATGGAGACTGGGAACTTAATTGAGCCAAATTCTTGATTATTATCATATATATTAAACCAACTTAATTGATCCAAGTTCTCAAAGTTTTTACACCAAAACCCTTGAACTTGATTATTATCATACAGATGAGGTTATTGTTGGAAAAAGCATATAATTTTGGCAAAAGAGAGACATAGAAGACTATCTCAGGACTCAATATGATTGTACAAAAGTGACAGACAATAGGATAAATGTTCAAGTGAAATTTTTTTGCTAACAGTAACATTCCACTCTGACATTTCAGCAATCAATTATTTTCTATTTCCTGAATTCCTAGGTTGCATCAAGGATGACAGATAATTATAGTTTTCAAATGGTACGCATAGTGGCTAATATGGACAAAAACTGCAAGTTTCAGAAATATCAACTAAGTAATCAATTGATAACAAGTCAAGTTGTGGAGAAACTTGCTGGAGAGGGAGATTTGGTCAGTGTTTTACAGCAGGCTATTTTGTTGCTACATTTGCTAAAGTAGAATTTGCACCAATTGAAAACAAAATAAGAGAAAATCAACATAGATGATTGTGTTATATTTTTAAGAGACTAAAGAATATATTAGTTAGGAGTGGAGAATTAATTAGTACAGATAAAACTAAAAGATATATAAGAAGGTCTAACTACTTGATTAAAAATTGTAAGAAAAGAATTGAATTTATGGAATTTAATTACAAATTTGACCATAGATAAAAATACTTGAAAGGAAAATACCCATGTAGTAAACCTCATATAATGAGATTATGGTTCATTGAGTTATGTAAAAATGACTTGAATATATGTGGTTTTATGTGCTGAAAAAAAAAAAAAAAAAACTTTTCGGAAGTTGGAAGGACATGAGAGTTTTCCCGCTCATTCAACTCGCGGAAGTTGGAAGGACGCGAGAAGCTCGCAAGCGAACAGTTAAAGTTTCTCCATCGCGACCTTTCGTCTACCCATCCGTTGAAGCTCTACCATTTATTGGAAATAAATTCCAGTAATTATTTTGGCCTCCCTTTACTGCCTATAAAAGGAAGAGGCAAGGTCGAAGCTAAAGGTACAGAGGAAGGCTTCTGCTTCAAGCTTCCTCGTCAAGGAAAATTTCCACCTTGTTTTTATTACTGTCAACATCTATATCTCTACTACGTTAACTTTGAGAATGCACTGTCATCTTGTTAGTATTACTGGCAAAAATTTCATATTGAAATTTTCTACGATCTGTACAAGAATTATACTCTTGATCTATTCTGTATATGTAAGAATAGTGAAACCCATCTGCCCTGCCCGTGGACGTAACCATTTTTGGGTGAACCACGTAATTTTGCATGTCTGTTCTTATCCCTCTTCACTCTATTTTCTTGTTTAACTAATCCTCATTTCCTAACAAGTGGTATCAAAGGCCACATTGGGTTTAGTTAGTAGAAAATACCATGTCTTCACGTACTGTTAAGGTGGAGAAATTCATCGAGAAGAACAGCTTCAGTTTATGGCAAATCAAAATGCGGGCGCTCCTTAAACAACAAGGAATCTGGACTCCGTTGTTGAAAGAAAAGCCAGTTGAGGTCAATAATGATGAGTTGATAGCGCAAGAAGAAAAGGTGCATTCAACAATATTGCTTTGTCTTGCAGATGAGTTAATAATAGAAGTTGCAGATGAGGAAACTGCTACTGGATTATAGTTAAAGTTAGAAAGTCTATACATGACTAAATCTTTAACCAATAAGCTCCTTCTCAAGCAACGTTTGTTCTCCCTTAAGATGAAGGAAGGTACGTCTCCCAAAGAGCATCTTGACCATCTTAATACTATTCTTATGGAGTTAAGAAATATTGAAGTAAAGGTTGATGATGAGAATACCGCTCTGTTAGTGTTAGTATCATTACCTCAATCTTTTGAGAATTTTGGTCAATCCTTTGTGATTAGAAAAGATTCAATCTCTTTAGAGGAGGTGAGAGCTTGTCTTCACACAAGAGAATTACGGCATCTAACTTCAACTTCAGGTGGAGAGATGGCGGGCCTTTCTACCACAGTTGACAAAAACCGTGGTAGGTCAAACTCAAGAAGTTTTGACAAGAAAGGAAAGAAGAAAGGTAAATCTCAAGGTAGAGTAAATCCTAAAGATATCTGTAATTACTGTAAGGAACCTGGACATTAAAAGAACAATTGCCCTAAAAAGAAGTCAAAAATACCTTCTACCTCTACTGCACAAGAAGAGATTGCATCTGAAGTCAATGTTAGCTTTACTATTTCTGATTCTTCTCTTTCTTCAGATCATTGGATTCTTGATTCGAGGGCATCGCACCACCCCAAATCGAGAATGGTTTTCCTCTTATAAATCAATTAATGGAGGTACTGTTATTGTAGCCAATGATGCACAATGTAAAGTCGTTGGTATTAGATTCATCAGGATCCAAATGTATGACGAGACAGTGAGAACTATCTCTTAAGTACGTCATGTTCCAGATATTAGGAAGAATCTTATCTCCTTGATTACCCTTGATGATAAGGGTTTCTGTTACAAAGGAGGATGTGAAGTTCTTCAGGTAAGTAAAGGATCACTTGTAATGATGAAAGTACTCAAGCAAGGACCACCATATATCCTTGAGGGCTCGACAGAAGTTCAAATTGCTGTTGTAGTATCCCCAAGTGAGTTGCTCCACAAATCAAAGATATGGCATATGTGTCTTGCTCACTTAAGTGAGAAGGGAATGCAATACTGCTTTTGATTCTTTGTGCAGGAACACAGGTATTGCCCGACATAGAACAATTGCACACGCCCCGCAACAAAATGGTGTTGTAGAACATATGAACAGAACTCTGTTAAAAAAGGCCAGGTGCTTGATTTCTAACTCTGGAATCACAGATGTCTTTTAGCCAGAAGCAATTCATACTGCGTGTTTTATTACCAATAGATCTCCATCGTCTTCCATTCAGATGAAAACTCCCTATGAAGTTTGGATAGGGAAACTTGAGCCAAGAGCAAAGAAAGGTGTCTTCATGGGCTACGGAGATGGAGTAAAAGAATACAGAGTGTGGACTCCTCAGTTGCACAAAGTTATACTTGCAAGAAGTGTAACTTTTGATGAAGAATCTATGCTACGGGAAGGGAAATCTGTTGCTGAAATTTCTGACCCCTCTTCGAATAGCATTTCAAGTGATCAAGTGAAATTTCAACTGTCTTCTTCTCAAAAGAATGCAAATCTTAATCCAAATGGTGAAGAAGATGAAATTGAATGGCCAAAAGCTGAAACAGACACTTCTATAAGGATAGAACAGCCACAACTCTTTAGAAATATAGCTATAGATAGACCAAGAAGGAAAGTCCGACCTCCTACAAAGTTAGGTTTTGAAAATCTAACAGCTTTTGCCTTACAGGTGGCTAATGAACTTGGCTCAGAAGAACCATCATTATATCAAGAAGCCATAAACAGTAAAGAAGCTTCACAATGGATGATGGTAATGCAAGAAGAGATGGAATCGCTTCGATCTACTCAAACCTGGTCTCTGGTGAAAGCACCAGAGAGGAGAAAAATAATCGACCATAAATGGGTGTTTAAAAGGAAAGCCGATCCTGAAGCTGCAGGTAGCATCATATTTAAAGCACGCCTAGTTGCAAAGGGCTTCAACCAAGTAGGAGTAGATTATACTGAGATATTCTCTCCTGTTATGAGATATACATCGATTAGAGTCTTGTTAGCAATCGTGGCTCAACAAGACTTGGAGTTGGAACAACTAGACGTCAAAACCGCTTTTCTACATGGAGATTTAGAGGAAGATATCTTGATGTGTCAACCGGAAGGATTCCAAGATCCTTCCAAACCAGATTTTGTATGCAAGTTGAAGAAGTCCTTATATACACTCAAACAGTCTCCAAGGCAGTGGAATAAGAAGTTTGATACTTTTATACACAAACTTCAATATCACAGAAATCAGCACGACTCTTGTGTTTATGTCAAGAAGTATTCCGATGGCTCTTAGATTTACTTGCTTTTATATGTAGATGACATACTCATTGCCTCTAAGCAGAAAGGTGAAATTCAAAAACTAAAGTCTCATCTAAGTTCAGAATTTGAAATGAAGAACTTAAGTGCTACCAAGAAAATTTTGGGAAAGCAGATTTTCAGAAATAGAGAACAAAAGAAATTATTCTTATCACAGCAGGACTACATATAGAAAATTGTCAAAATTCAGATTGGAAAACTCCAAACCTACAGGTACTCCTGCTCCAAGTGTTCACTTGTCCTCTTCTATGTCACCTCAGATAAATGATGAAACAAAAGACATGAGAAGGACCACATATGCAAGTACAGTCGGGAGTCTAATGTATGTCATGGTATGTTCTAGGCCTGAAATAACATATGCTGTAAGTATTGTTAGCCGTTTTATGTGTAGTCTAGGCCAAAAACATTGGCAAGCTATAAAACAAATTTTCAAGTATCTTAAAAGATCCATTAACCAGGGTCTTAGATATGGAAATAGTGATGATTGTCTCGTCAAAGGCTATTCTAACTCAGATTTTGAAGCAAATAGGGACACTAGAAAGTCTATAACTGGCTATTTGTTTACAGTGGGTAATTCAGTGGTGAGCTAGAAGGCATCTCTTCGACCAATAGTCACATTGTCATCCACTGAGGCTAAATATGTTGCCCTAACGGAGGCCGTAAAGGAAGGTATCTGACTAAAAGGTTTGCTTGGTGATTTTGACTTGCATCAAGATTCTATTGACATTTTCTGTGATAACCTTGGTACCATCTATTTAGCCAAGGATCATGTCCATCATGAAAGGACAAAACATATTGACAAAAGGTATCACTTTATCCGAGGTGAAAAGAGGGTTAAATTTTCTAAAATTGCTACTGAAGATAAGCCTGCAAATTTTTTCACCAAAGCTATTCCAGAGAGCAAATTTGTCCACTGCTTGAACTTGCTCTCCATCTATGATCGTACCTAGATCAGTTTTGTTCAGCAGGGCAAAATATTCAAGTCAATGTGGAGATTTGTAAAAATGACTTGAATATATATGTGATTTTATATTCTGAAGACAAAAAAAAAACCTTTTGGAAGTTGGAAGGATGCGAGAGTTTTCCCGCTCATTCAACTCGCGGAAGTTGGAAGGACACAAGAAACTCGCAAGCGAACGGTCGAAGTTTCTCCGTCGCGATCGTTCGTCTGCCCATCCGTTAAAGCTCTGCCATTTATTGGAAATAAATTTCAGTAATTATTCTAGCCTTCATTTACTGCCTATAAAAGGAGGAGGCAATGTCAAAACTAAAGGTACAGAGGAAGGCTTCTGCTTCAAGCTTCCTCGTCAAGGAAAATTTCCACCTTATTCTTGTTATTGTCAACATCTGTATCTCTACTGCATTGACTCTGAGAAGATGCTGTCATCCTGTTGGTACTACTAGCAGAAATTTCATACTGAAATTTTCTACGATCTGTACAAGAGTTATACTCTTGATCTGTTCTGTATCTGTAAGCAAAAGAATAGTGAAACTCATCTGCCCTGCCCGTGGACAGCCATTTTTGGGTGAACTACGTAATTTTACGTGTCTATTCTTCTCTCTCTTCACTCTATTTTCTTGTTTAACTAATTCTCATTTCCTAACAAGTTATCATGTCTTGGAGCGTACTCTTACCATTCCATAATTTTTTTTGTTTCATTTGTGTTTTTCCTCTCTTTTCCCATTTTACTTTTGTCCTTGATAAGCTTTCTTGTATCCCAATAATGCTTCTTTTCTTTATTGAAATTCTTAGTTTTACACTAAAACATATATTATTAAAGTTCATCTCAAAGCCAATTACTAGTGAGATAATGAAACACAATTCTATAAAGTCTAGCTTTAACTACATTTCTACCAATGTAGGACTTTTATAGTTCAACACTCTCTTGCACTTGTAAGACTCTCTTTTTAGCTTACAAATGTATATTACAGACGTGTGTCAACTACACTTTAATACCAAGTTAAAGTTTATCTCAAGATCAATTGGTAATAACATAACAAAACACAATATAATGATTCAAGCTCAACCACATCTCTACCAATATGAGTCTTTTATAGTCCAACATATATATATATACCCATTATGCAAGTATAAGAAACCAAGAAACGATACATAAGGGTCCCACTAACAAACAATTGACCTTGTTAAAGAATATTAATGTGTTAAGGTTAAGTATTATGTGTGGGTTTAGTCTCACATTATTTATGTATTTGTCCTCTTTATGTAATCTTTATACATAAAGGTTTTATATTTGATTATGAAATTAATCTTTTCCACGTATCTCTTGTGATCTCACATGGTATTAAACTAAGTTTTAAGAGTTCATGCAATGTAAGGTAGCAAGAAAGAAAACCCTAGCAACTACCCTCTTCCCAACCATTGCTTAGATTATTTTCTCCATTGTTGCCCCCTTGTATTGATCGCCCCACTCTCTCACATGTCCAAATCTTTCTCCTTGACCTGATCTTTTTTGATCTCCCATGCCACCTGTCAATCATGCTACTACTAACAAAATAGGTAGACGAACCCCAGCTCCCTACCTACCACAACCACCACCAATAAGGGTTTCGCAACCCTCTCTCACCACCATTGATAAGGATCCAAGATTCCCTCCATACCACTACCCTTTCCTTATGCCAATTAAATTTATCATTGTCACTGAGGCCTTCGTACCATTGTACTATTGCCAACTCCACTCTTGTTTTCCCTTGTCCAATAATCAACCACTTCTATATAGTTCTTGTCACCATTGTCCTAAAAGGAGGTGATGTACTCAATCTTGAAGACACGTTGCAAGTTAAAGAGAGGATGTCATACCTGCACTACCATAAGAGTTGTGCATTAAAAGATGAAGGGAGTCGAACTTTTCCATTATTGTTATGTGCCCATACCACACACACACATTAAATAGAATCATTTTGTTAGAGTAAATGATGTATTAGGTGTTTAATGTGTGAGTTTAGTCTCACATTAATTAAACTTATTTTGTATGTGTCTTGTATTCTCTATATAAAGATGTCTTATCTTTGTTACTAAATCAATCTAATCTCTTACTTTCTTTTATTTCTTAACATGGTATCAGAACTTAAGTTTTAAGAGTCCAAGATAGAGGGAAACCCTAAATGGGGAGGAGGAACCCCTCCTCCCAACCATTCATTTACTGTCTCTCTTTCTTCTCTAAATTCCAATTCCATCTCCACCATTCTTCAGTTGTTTTCTCTCTCTCTCTCTCTTTCTACTCGTTCCCAGACCAACTCCCCCTTCTTCTCAATCAACCTATCTATCCCCTCCAAAAGCATAGTTAAACCTCATCACCGCTCTCTCTCTCTACTATGCTCTACACCACTACCACAACATTTCTTCTGTTTGTGTACAACTCGACAAGTCTTTTGCTTGTGCGCAACTCAATAACTCTTCTGCTCATTGATCAAGGGACTACCATTCACCTTCTTTGAGTACATCTTCCACCATGCATCTCTACCAGACGAGCCTCTCTATCGCTACTTATTTCAAAGCCTTCTGCTCCATTGATGTGCCTTGCATAAGTGGCTCTCTCCGATGCTGCAATCTACAAGCCTCTTTTCGCTTCTCAAGTACAAATGACCTCTCTTATCACCTTATCTCATGCAAACGTCTCTCGCTACTTCAACTCATGCAAGCAACCTCTTCCAATGACTTTTCTCTTGTTACACAACTCTCAGGACCTCTTTCTCTCCATCTGTTCTTTACTTGGTGAAGACAACTCTCCTTTGGCTTGTCTCGATGCTCACAGGTGATTCTCCTCCTATATCTGTCAATCTTCCTCTTCGATGCATCAACCATTGTCTCCCCTTAGTTCACCACCACCTAAACCCATCAGTGCTGCAAATGGCCATAGTTAAAGCAGAAGAAGAGGAACATTCGAATGAAAAAGGAACTGACATGTACAATGAGCATATGTTAAAAAAAAAAGGAAAGGGGTTTCTTAATAAAAATGTGTTTAAATTTTAACGTTTAAGGTTTTAAGTATGTTGTTTTCATGTCTTTTAAATTTGTAACAAGTTGGATACTCCAACTTGAGAGGGAATGTTAGATTAAATGATGTACTAGGTGTTTGTGTATAACAGTATAGGTTTAGTCCCATATTGGTTAAATTACTTGTATTTCAATTTTATCAACCTTTATTGGAAGATATGAAGTTTATTTAAATGTTAGTATTTAGGTTTCAATTAATACACATTTTCTTAACTTTCTAAAAATAATAATAAGTTATTTAACTTTCCGAACTTTCCATCAAGTGCATAAGCACTCCCTTTTTTTTGACATTTCAGACTTTTCATTTCTATTTTCACCTAGACTTTTAAGGTCCATTTTAAACTTTCCATCAAACACAAATAAACCCTAAAGGGCAATATGGTAACCTGGCACAACAAAAAACAAAATGTGTTGTCTCAATCTATTGCAAAAGCTAAGTACCGTTCTATGGCATAAGTGGCGTACAAAATGTAATGACTAAAATCTCTTTTATGGGAACTTGGATTTTTATCAAATCTCCTATGACTATGCATTGTGACAATCAAGCAACAATCTTCATTTCCAATAATTTAACTTTTCATGAAAGAAAAAAGCATATAAAAGTAAACTATCACTTTATTAGAGACATGATCATAAAGGGGTTAATTGTCACTCCGTGCATTCAATCATCAAATTGACTACCTGATATTTTCATTAAGAGTTTGAATGTAGATGTGTTTGAAAATCCATGTACCAAACTAAGCATATTTGATATATATGTTCCAACTTGAAGGAGAGTGTTAAATATAAGGTTATTTGTGTTGCTCTTTGTAATTAGATTATTGGATATCCATTTACCCATGGATACTTTACCCAATATATACTCTTATAACCCTACTTTTTATAATGTAATGCCATTTTCTATTCTAACATACCCTATTACTTAACATCTATAAATAAAGGTCACATGATGGACATAATAAATGATTTCTAATGTGAGACTATTACCCACTCTTTTAATATATCTCTAACACAATTTACCTAAAAAAGCTTTTCTAGTACTTTAAATACTAGCAATAATTATATTTTCACCATCATACTTTTGGAGGGGCTTTAAAGATCCAATGCTATCACTGAATCCAACAATACCAACAATACCAACACTAGTACTGATTTGAATAAAAAGAAGAATCATTTAAATTTGCATTTTAAATAAAACAAGCTTGGCATGCTGTCATGAGAGAGAGAAAGAGTTGAAAGCATACCTTGCATAAGGAAGCATTCACAAGATAGTAAGTAGCCTGCAAATCAGTAAAAGGGCTGCAAATAGAGAACCTCTGAATATTCTGGCATACAAAAGGTATAGAACACCAAGGATGAGACAAATTCATTAGATAGAACTGGTTTAAGAACAATGAAACATATGCAGTAATGCAATATGCAAAATAAAATATGAAAAAAAACACGTATAAAAGTTTAACTTCCAAAATATATCTTAGAATTTTAGATTACCAGAAAACAGTATTATAAAATTATTAACCAGTAATATTATGAAAAAATTAAAATCATAAGTATATGAAATATTAGAAGGATGGCCTCAAGGAAACGAAGGTGAATGTCAATTGTATTAAAGAAAGACTTTCCCTGACAAGACAATAGATTAACCAATTTGTGTATTGTCAAAAATATCCTTCTTAAAACTTAAATGACTATCCATCACTATGCAATACAAATGGTGCAATCGTTTTGAAACAGTAAGACAACGTGCTGTAAAGAAAAGAAAACATATTGTAAGCAACATAACCGTAGTGTAAGAAAGGAAAAACAAACAGTAAGGACAAAGATTCCAAGCAGGAATTCAAAAAGAACAAGAAAAAGAAAAATAATGTAATCAAAATGAGTCAGCGGCCACTGATGCAACTGTGTCAGCTATTTTTTTGGCAGCTAAGAAGAGCTCAGCAACCCACGTCAGTATGATATCAGAGGTTACCAGTTCTAAAAGAGGTAGCTTTCCTTTCAAGTATTTAGGTTGTCCTATATATAAAGGAAGAATGAAAATTCGGTATTTTGAAGAGGTGATACAGAAACTACAAAAGAAACTGGCTTGTTGGAAAACCAAATTTCTATCACCCAGAGGAAGAATCACACTTATCAGAGACATGTTCTTTCGAGGGTTCCAATTTACTTAGTGTTTATGACTTACCAAGTGGAGTGCTGGACAGACTACAACAGTTATGCACTAATTTTCTTTGAGGCAGCTCTAAGGAAAGAATAAGACATTGGCTTTTGTTAAGAATAATGTTCTGTTAATTATTTATTTATGTTTTGATAATAAATAATATTAACTGCTAATTTAAAGTCTTGAAAAATACAAGATTACTGTTGGTTATCATGTTTACTTATTATCATATGAGTCACTCAACTATTAACTCCACAGAGTGTAATTTCTCAATATCAACTATATGTGAGTCCGAACAGTTAAACTCTAACTATATGTGAATTCATACAGTTATACTGTAGGTATACAAAGTTAGTCAGCTATAATGTTTCTTAAGTGCTATTTATTTACTGTGTGATTTATTCAACAACTTTATGGAGGAATATTAAGTGAGTATAATTGTGAATGTCTTACTGATTGAATAGGTCTTATTTAATTTATTATTTATTTAATATTATTGTGAGAAAATGTCTATAAGAAATACCTATTCAACAGGAAATACCGATTCAACAGGCATTAATGAAAATGAATGGAGATCGTGTATGAAGAATAGGTCGTTAGAATTTTAGTATAAATAACCCTTTGCGATGAGTGAAATGTATGTAATTATCACACCAATGTATTAGAGAGTTATTAGTAACAAGAGTGTGTGAAGATCATCCGACGACAGAGGAACATGTGAAGATCTAAAAAAGAAGTCACGCCTGAGTCTTTGGAGAAAAATGATTTGATTGTAATCAAAGCTTAATCTTGTAAGTTTTTCTCTATGCTTAAATTGTCTTTACGGAAGAATCTATTCCACAAGGGTGTTGTGGAAGAGAACACTGAAAGGTTGGTACCTTCATAGTGTTCTAGAACAAACACAACAAGGGTCTGTTGTGTTTGAAGGTAACTCAACTAGGGTTTGTTGAGTTGGATGCTAATTTAACAGGAGTGTGTTAAATTAGGAGGTGACTTTACAAAGTCGGTGCTCTATTAATGTTTGTTCTATGTGAACAATGTTGTAAACACCGGGTTGTAAAGTAAATCTAAAACTTCAGGGGATAATGAACTGTTGAGTGAGACTCAAAGAGTGGAATACCCAGACTTTGGGGAACCACTATAAATTTCTGTGCGCCATTCTTGTTCAATTCGATTTGTCTATTTAGTATAAAAAAAAATGTACACTACTTAATTCACCCTCCCTCTTAAGTAATCTCAATCCTACAACTTTGTTGGGATAGAAGCTCTTTGAATGAAAATGGTGTGGAGATTACTCCTTGGAGGAAATCTTTGGTCGACTACAATGAGCTCTATGTATGGTACAATGAACTCTATGTAAGTCTCTTAAAATAGCATGGACCAAAGTTAGGCAACATGCAAAATGGGCGGAAAAGGAGATGTTTGGCATGATGGGTGGCTGACTAGTGGCCAACTAATCGATAAATATGAACCCATGGATGGAGATCGCCCTTCCATGGTTGTAAAACTTAGCAACTTTTACACTCAAGGGCAGGAAGTCAACCTTCCAAAGCAGATTGTGGCTGATATTCGGGATAAATTCAAGCGTATTCCAGAGGAAAATGATGAATTCAAATGGTTGTGGACTAAGGGCACTTGAATGTGAAGATTGCATGCAACATTGCAAGAAGAAGACACGAACTAAATGCATGGAATAGAGGTTTGTGGAATAACTACATCCCTAAAAATATTTCCTTTTTCTTGTGGTGCATGTTCCAGAAGGCCTTATATACCAATGAGGAATGGAAGAGGAGAGGTTTTTCCCTTGCTTTGATGTGTGTATGTTGTAGAATTAATAAAGGTGAAGACTCTATAGCTCATCTTTGCTTTGAGGGAGAATGAACTTTTCTTTGCAGATATTGGTGTTGCAGGACTTCAAATCTAAGCCTCTCAAATCAGGAAGAATGGAAGACAAGGACAACTCAGATCTTGCAAAGCAGAAGCAAAAAACGAAAAACTAAAGTGCAGAAATTTACGGTGGCTTCTCACTTATGGGAATATTGGAAACAAAGATGCAAGATTATCTATGATGATTCTACAGAATCCTTTGATGCTATAAGAAATAAGGTGCAAGGGAGTCTACGTATTTTTACAATGACTATTCAGATAAATGATTGGAATGACTGCAGTGAAAATGCTAGATGTATCAGCTGGAGGAGGCTGACACAGTATAGGTTCGAGCTTAGTACAGATGAGGCTACTAATGATACTCATAGAGAGGCAGGCAGGTCGGTCATCCACACTTACTCTAGGGACCTTGTGGCTGCGACATACCACTTGTATAATGTTAATTGCTGTATTGTTTCTGAAATATGGGCACCGTATGACGACCTTCTTTTATGCATGAATCAACAGATTTCTCTGCAGGAAGTGGAAGTTGAAGTTAACTCCCTTACCATCTACAAGGCAACGAGGGAGGAGAGATGCCTGAGCATTCAACGAGGGACGAGTGGGGAATACCCAATTGTAGAAGATGTTAATTTTTGTTTTGTTGCTTTTGTTTCTATTGTTTTTTTTTATGTTTTGCCTCGCTTGTATTATCTCAAGTTTTTTTGGGTCCACACCCCATAAATGGATCAGGGTTTTTTATTAAAAAAATTAGGAAAACAAACTGGGTCAGCTTTTAATACCCATGAATCTTCTTTTGTGGAAAATCCTTAACTACCTCAATAAATCCTCATCATCCCCATTTTATTACCAACCAATTTGTCTCTCTTTTCTTTATTCTTGTTAAATAAATTCAATTTTCGAAAATTAAATTATTTACTAATCACAAAATTATTTCCTCTTTAGTAAAATCTAAATTCTGTTCAAAAAAGCTCAAATTACAATTTTTCATCTTAGGAACGAATCATATTGAAGTAACAGCTTCTAAATTATATGGTATTTGTATTTTATTAATATTTTTAAATTAAAAAGTACACTTTGATGTGCAAGTAGACATGTGCTTTCTACTAATTATTTATGAGAACAAGCTTAGAACATGCAGTAATGAGCTACAAAATCAAGTTCATGAAAGAGGGAAATCAGTCCTCATAACAAAAATGAAAACAATGGCAATCTGCAAAATCATTAGTTTGAAAAGTGGGCAAGAATGTGACCCGGCAAAATGTAGGTTGTTATAATATGATAATTGAATCTAATAAACTTAACGAGAAAACAAATTGAATTATTATGGTGTGATGATGGAAAGGTCTTTTGGGATACTACAGCCTTTACCATTTTTTGTAAAGAATCATTGGGCAAATGCATAAACTTTTCTATGGGGCACTCAACTCCTCTAAAAGAGATGTTGATGGCTCCAAGAGGGATGAGCACATTGGTATGCTGTCCAACCTGACATTAGGCTCTTTCTTACCTCCCATTTGACTGTCTGACTGCACTCCATCAGGTGGTATCCCATGCCCTGTTGTGGGGTAAACGTCGAGGTAAAAACCATTCCCCGGATTGGTATGATCATTGGACACCTGTAAAAACCATTCCCCAGATTCACCAACACTAATATTGACATGCAGGCAGGTAGAGACACGCTTGACTGACTACTTCGACAGAACAAATTTCCCTAGAAGACATTTCCTAATTTTGATTTCACCTATGCATCACCTCCTTGCAGCTTTACCCCGAAGATCATTTCTCAGGCATGACACATTTTCAAAACGGATCCTCAGAAATATATGACATTTTTTGTTAAGGCGTGTTGCTCCTCAGTCTAATGCTTCATGTGAAACCCATTCCCAAGGCATGATGAGCAATGTGTACAGGACTTGTGTTTGACCTCTAGTATTCTATCTACTCTCCCCTCTAAAGAAAGCATGATTCCCTAAGCTTTCACTTTCATCAAAGCTAACTACAAACTAAATACAAGGTGGATCCACAACAATGAAATTTCATGACTGGAAGACATCTTAACTAACAAAAGAATATAACCAAACACCAAAGGCATATAGCATCATGCATTCATGCTATATAAGGCAGTATAAAGGCATGAGCACATTACACAATATCATATATTCTTAAAAGCGTAATTTCATTCTCTACAACTCAAAGTAAGAAAAGCTTCATCTGTACCATATCATTGTAAGATTTAAATTGAATTTTTATAACAAATGATTGACAGGAAAGAACTTGTAAGCAATGCATTATATATAAATTGAACTAATGAAAAATATAATCAATTTTTGCACTCTTTTTTTCATCAGTTCAAAATAATTTCCATATATAAGACAAATAAGATTTCAACTTACAATTTCTCCAGTAGGGAAAATCCCAAAAATGCTGAAACAAATACTGCCACTTTTGTCTCCACTGCAGAGAATGTTGAACCGTTGATGTGATGAACAAATAAGCTCTCGAAAAGAGTCATCAATGTCATCCATTGCCCCAGTGTCTCCACTAGTAAGTCCAGGCATTCGAGGAACTCGTGGAGGCAGAGGAAAGAACCGCATGGTACGATCTTTGTAGGCACAATTTATGTTTCTATCATCCTGATAAAAAATTTTATGATTAACAAGAAATTTCAGAGAAAATAATGATAAAATAAAAAATAGTAGTTGTGGCGGTAGTAGTATTACTTAATATATGATCCATAGCTAGATCAGTAAGAGAAGGCCACATGTGGAGAGACGAAAGTTTGCAGGCAACAATACTATCACAAGTGTGTTTTCACTAAAAATCGAATTTACAGAATAAGTACAATGTTGTCCAACATTTTTCAGATTTGGATGTCAAATTTTATGGATTGGGACACTGCATACCAAGTTGGGATGCAACATAACAAAATGAGACGTGACATTTTCTAGATTTAGGAGCTGGCCGCGGTGCAACCAAAAGCAAGTCTAGAGGCACCAAGCAATTAGACTGACTGGCAGTCCAGTGGAATCTAGGTATGGCAATGTGACCGAAGTCCAATCCAATAGAACCAAATAGTCATACCAATCAGTTATACCGAAGTGCTACCAATCGATCTCTGATAGAATAACAAGGCATCCGAAGAAAGGCCCACCAAGAATGCTTAGTGTTATTGATTGATCATTCTGGTAAATTATAGTATGATTGGGGTGTATCTGACATATCATGCAGTTCAATCAAAAGGTCATACCAATCAATCATGCCGATGTAATGACAAGGTGGTGCATCTAAAGGACAAGTCCAATCAGACTGAGTGGTTATACTGTTCAATTATACCGAGATAACGACTAAGAGTTGCAACTTAATGGCACATCCAAGAAGTGAGTTCAGCACAACCAAGTAGTGTGACTAGAAAACTTGGACGAGCGGTTAGAGATGCAGATCACCAGAAGAAGTGGACAACAAGCGTTTAACCTATTCCAGACTAGAGTTCACCAAGTTGAAGAAAGAAACTTCAAGAACATGCATTTATGCATAGTTGTGCAGTGAACTACAGAAATTTCAGTGGGTTCGTAGAAGTCTTATTCACACAGTTCTATGGAAGTTTCTCTTGCAAAGCATGATTCCCCAAGAGTTTATTCTGCAAGCTAATTTCACATAAGTCAATAAGTTTATTGTGTGCATGAGGGCTCAGTTTTGTGGCAACCCATGTGATTATAAAAAGGAATAGTGTATTCCTGTTTCAAAGAGGTCTGGAAAGGAGAAAAAGCTTTCTCTTCATGTTTCTCACTTTTTATTGTACTTGTATGTTCGGTGCAATAAAAATTCTCTCCTATTCCCTCCAATATCTTTCTTATTTTTACGACAAAAGTTCTAAGCATGTGTGTGCGAAAGTTTCAACAATACACACAACTATTGCAACGTCATTCCTTAACTCCTTCCACTTTGAGAGATTTTCAACTTGAAAGGGACTGGAGTTACAGACAACCTAAGGTATCAAAGTCATAGATCCATTAGAGGCCATGGTGTAAATGCAGTCTAGGAAGTTCGTGGAGAAGTATCCTCATATTCATAAGGAGTTGGCATGTTTTGATGTTAAAGGTGTCGCAACATTACTACTAGAGCGATTACAATCAAGGCCAAGAATGCCACTTCTAGTTTGGCTATTGGGAAGAAGGAGATCGCGGGTGTAGCCAATGTCTTGTCAACATCCAAAACTTTGACAAGAGAGCAGTTGATTGCATCAACAAATAAATCGATGAAGTACTGCAAACATTGCAGTAAGAAAGGACACAAAGTCCAGGTGTTGAGAACTACACACGAAGAAAAGGCCCAATTCTTGGAAGGATAAGGGCAAAAAGAACATTGTTATGTGGGAGGCGCAAGACCTAGCCAAGGATATCAAATAGGTTATGGCAGTTGATCCTACTTGTTCATTAATGGTTCAAGCAGACCATCCATTTTTAGAGTCTTAGTAGACTTCACAAGAGCTCCATCCTTCTCGATGGAGAAGGGAACAAATGATCCATGGCTAGATCAATAAGAGAATGTCACGTGTAGAAAGAGGAAAGTTTGCAAGAGAGAATACTATCACAAGAGTGGGATGTAGTCTAGCATTGTCTAGATTTGGATGCGAACTCTTCTAGATTGGGACCCCACATACCAAATTGGGATGCAGCATACCAGAGTGGGATGCCTCTAGAAGTTGGGAGTGGCCATGGTATGACCGAAAGCAACTTCAATAGAATCGAGCAGTTAAACCCATGGGTAGTCCAATAGAATCTAGGTATGGCAACACAACCAAAGTCCAATCCAAGAGGACTGAACGATCATACCCAAGTGTAACGACACGGTTGGGAGAACCAAATGTAAACCTGGTACATCCAAAGGTAAATCCAACAAGATTTTTTAGTGCTACTGATTGATCATACTACTATATGATAGAATGACTAGTTACCAATCTATCACACTGGTATGTTACAGTACAACTAGGGTGTATCTGACATATTGGGCAGCTCGACCGAGAGGCCATATCAATCAATCATCCTGATGTAGCAGTTGTATGTAGTGATAGGGTGGTGCATTTGAAAGGCAAGTCCAACCAAACTGAGTAGTCATACCAAACAATCATACCAAGATAGCAGCTATGTATTACAGCTTGACAATACATTTGGTGAATGAGTCTGACACAACTAGACAATGCGATTGGAGGGCTCAAAAAAGTAATTAAAGTTGTAAATCACTAGAAGTGGACAACGGGCATTTAACCTATTTAAGACCAAAATTGACCTATAGAAGTTTCAATGAATTCGCAAAAGCCTTGTTCACCTAATTTTGTGAAAGTTGTTTCTATAAAGCATGATTCTGCAAGAGTTTATTGTACAAGCTATTTTCATATAAGTACGTGAATTTCTATGCATAAGAGTCAATTTTTGTGGTAACTCGTGATTATAAAAAGGAATACTGTATTCCCATTTCAAGGAGACCTGGATGGGAGAAAGAGTTTTATCTTCCTGTTTCTCATTTGTTATTGTACTTATATTTTCAATGCAATAAAAAGTCTCTCTCCCATTTCCTGTAATATCTTTCTTCTTTTTACAACGAAAGTTTCAAGCATGTGTGTGTGGAAGTTCCAACAATACACAACCAATTGTTGCATCCTCATTCCTTAATTCCTTTCACCTCAAGAGCTTTTCAACTCAAGAGGGGTTAAAGTTACAGATCACCTAAGGTATCAAAACTGTAGATCCATTGGAGGCCATGGTGCAAACGTAGTCTAGGAAGTTCGTGAAGGAATTTCTCAATTTAAAGAAGAAGCAGTTGCACGTGGACATAGGTTAGGTGGACAAAGGCAAGTCATCGTCAGTGGAGCATGGAGAAGGAATGTCAAAATTGATTAACGTGGGCATGCTTTTACAGAATATTCATGCCCTCTTGGAGGATCTGAGTGCACGTGTGCAATGGCTAAAGACTAAGCATGGTAGTTCATTTGCAAAGTCTGAAGATAAGGAGAAAAGGCACGTAGAGCAAAATGTGAAGACAAAGGACAATGGTGAAACATGTGTGAAGGTTGTCTATTCATTCAAGATCGAAGCTCGAGTCAACATCCCAAACTTCAAAGACTGCATAAACACGAAGAAACTAAATGCATGGGTGGCGTAGCAAGAGACTTATTTATCTTTATATAATTACGAAGATAAGTGTAAAGTCTCTTTCATACAATTGAAACTTAAAGACCATGTACTAGCATGGTGGAATAACTTAATGACCAGTCATGGATTCAAGTCCCCTTTGTGGAAAGGATTCAAGTGATTGTTACAAGAGGAGTGTTACCCAATGAGTTATCTTCGTGAACAAGAGACCAAGTGGTATGCACTTAATTAACAAAAAGGTCAATCCATGCAAGACTAAACCAACGAGTTTTGATGCATGGTGGTCATACTTGGGATAACCCTTGAAGCCAAAGATTTAGAAAAGTTCATCATCAAACTATATCTTCAGATTTGTAAGGAGTTGGCATGTTTCAATGTTAAAGGTGTTGTAGTAGTTACAGTTAAGGCGATTACAATCAAAGCTAAGAATGCCACTTCTAGTTCAACTATAAGCAAAAATGATATGGCGGATATGACCAATGTCTCATCAACATCTAAGACCCCAATGAGGGAGTAGTCGATTACATCAACTGATAAATCAACGAAGCACTACAATAAGAAAGGTCACATAGAGTCCAACTACAAGAAATTCCACCCAAAGAAAAGGCCTAAGTCTTGGAAGGATAAAGACAGGAAGATCATTGTCACACAGGAAGAGGAATCGAATAGGTCGAGTCAGTTGATCCTTCTCTTTCATTGATAGTTCAAGCAGGTCATCCATTTTTAAAGTCTTAGTAGACTTTGCAAGGGCCCCATCCTTCCTGATAAAGGAGAGGATGGATTATCTGTGACTGGAATGGTAAGAGAAGGCCACATGTGGAGAGAGAAAAGTTTGCAAGCAAGAATACTATTGCAAGTGTGTTTTCAGTAAAAATCAAATTTACCGAATAAGTACAATGTTGTCCATGGTGCCACTAGAAGCAAGTTTGGTGGCATCAAGTGGTGAAACCGATCAATCATATCAGTGGTAATCTAGTGGAATCTAGGTATAGCAGTGCGACCGCAATCGAGTTTAGTAAAACTAAACAATCATACTGATTAATCACATCAGAGTGCAGCAACATGTTAAGAGAACTAGATGTAGATCTAGTGTGATTAGAGGTAACTCCAACAAAAAGGTTGGAATTACCGATCGGTCATACCAATGCCATCAATTGATCATAATAATGTCCAACAGAATAACAAGACATTTTGGAAATGACTGACAAGATCGTTCAATGTTACTGATTGGTTGTACTAGTATACATGATAGAGATGTATCTGACATATTAGGTGATTCGATCAATAGATCATACCGATCAGTCATACCAGTGTACTAGTTGTATGTGGTGGCAAGGCAATGCATTTGAAGGGCAAGTCCAACCCAACCAAGTGATCATACTGGGATAAAGATTGTGAGTCTGACAAACCAAGTAGTGTGACTAAAGGACTCAAACGAACGATCAAAGTTCCAAATCACCGAAAGAAGTGGACAACATGCACTTGACTTGTTTCAAACCAAAGTTAACTCAGTTGAAGAAAGAAGCTTCGAGAATGTGTGTTTATGCATAGTTGTGCAATGAACTACAGAAGTTTTGGTAGATTTGCAAAAGTCTTGTTTACACAATTCTATAAAAATTGTTCTCATAAAGCACAATTCCACAAGAGTTTAGTCAGCAAGCTATTTTCCCGTAAGTACATGAGTTTGTTGTGCACATGAAAGCCAATCATTGTAGTAACTCATGCGATTATAAAAAAGGATAGTGTATTCCTGTTTCAAGGTTTAAAACGGGAATAAAGCTTTATCTTCCTATTTTTCGCTTGTTATTCTACTTGTATTTTTAGTGTAATAAAAGGTCTTTCTCCTATTTCCTGCAATATATTTCTTCTTTTTACGACAAAAGTTCTGAGCATGTGTGTACAAGAGTTCCAATGATACACACAATCAATTGTTACATCCTCATTCCTTAACTCTGTCTACCTCAAGAGTTTTTCAACTTGAGAGGGGTTAAAGTCACAGATCAATATATCATGTTGGAATTTCCTACTAAATGAAAGTGGGAAATTATGAAATTGAACAATAATAAACCAACAAAAAGCATTACAAAGCAAGATGCTATATACACGAGGCTATTTATAATTGAGACAAAGTTACAAAAAAAATAAATGTTCGTCTTTTTCTAGAGAAAGATGCTTTATCTAGTATGCAAGGAATGTCACTGAGAAAATACCAGTCCATCTGCCATGCAACAAATCTCCCTCAGCTTGCATGACTAGAAATGTCTGACAAGTTTCTAAATTAGAACAGATCTTGAGTTTATATGTACTACGCCTTCAGAAAAAATTGAAACTGTACACTGTAATTCATTGGTTTGACAACTCAATTTCTCAAGAGTCAAAGAATCCAATAACAATAACAACACACAATCAATGCCTTTATCCCACTATATGAAGTCGGTCATATAAATCCTTTCCATCCACTTATTTCTATCCATAGCTAGATCTACTATTAAATTATATAATTTTAAAGACTTTTCACTATTTTTAACTAAGTAATTTTTGGACTTCTCATAAGTTAAAGAATTTGAGCTAGGAAAAAGCTGCATGACAGAAAATTGACATTTATAAAATTAACAATGGAAATACTTAGAAGAAAATGATTCATATAGACAACCCCACATAGTAAAATTATGGCTGAAATTGTTGTTAAGTAGCAATAAATGGTAAAAAGTCGTAAAGAAAACAAATGTTAATCTATTATCCTGGAAACACCTCTTTAGAAAAACTCAGTCATTCATATATTATGCAGCAAATGTTGATATGCTTGTTTGGCTAGGTATCCTAGACGTTTTACATATGGCCATGTTTCACAACTTAGCATTTTAAGTCACAAAGTATAACTAGGCAAATTGTAATTTTATAGGATTTTCCTTTTAATTTTAAGGGTACCCGCTTATCATATAACACTCCAAAAGCATTTCTCTACTTCGTCCTACCATAATCATACCAATAAAATCTTTTATAACTCGACCATCACTATTTATAATACATCCTAAGAATTTAAAAGTCTTACTTTTATGAATCTTACCGTCATCCAGTATATACATTCATTATTATTCCTATTTGTGTTGAACCTACATTCCATATATTCAATTCTAACCTACTCAATCTAAATCCTTTGAATTCTAAAAAATCTCTCTATAATTCTAATTTAGAACTAATTTTTGACTTACTTTTATCAACTAAACTTATATCATTAACAAATAGCATACACCAAAGTATTTCTCTTTAAATCTTATTAATTATTTCATCTATAGCCAAGACAAACAAAAATTGACTTTGAAGAAAACTCTTGGTATAAACCATGTCTATTAGAAATTTACTTTCTCCTCTCCTAGTTTTAACACAAGTAACTATTTTTTATAGATATCCTTTATAATATGAACCTATACAGGAACATACACACCCTAGCTCCCATTATAAGATACTCAAGGATAAACCAGTTAAAACCTGAAAAACTACTTTGTTTGATCGAATCAAGCCTGGCCATTAAATCTACAAAGCTTGATTGAAATCATCAATCCTCTATGGAGCACCTTATTCTGGAAAAACAAAGCAAGTTTCAATGATAAAATTAAATGCTTCTTCTAAATCCTATAAAATAAAAAGGCAAATTGCACTCTTTTGGATGGTACAAAATGTTATAAATGTTGAGCCATGTCATCAAAATGTTGTTTTCATATGTCTTATTTTTCAATTTTCCACACAACTCCAACACAATACCAACATGAAAGTGCATTGTGAATAAAAGTGGATTTTTTTACTATATTTCTACCTTTAAAAAGCTGACATACCAAAGTTCAACATGAAAGCAACATTAAAATTTAGAACCTTGGTTGGGAGCCTGAGATATCAATTACACATTTTTATTAGTTAATTTTTAAAACCATGGAGAGAATAGTCTACTCCTGGATGTGGAAATGTATGGGGCCATTTGAATATATAAAGCTCACGAATTTTCAGTATGACACAAAATGAAACGATCATGCCTCAACATGTGGAGCCTCTTTTGGGTCTTGCATGTGTACATTCTTTTTGAGCACAAGGTAAAGCGCACTAAAATGAGAAAAAAGTACAAACACAGCATATAAGCCTATTAGCACGATGGGAAAACAGATTGCATGTGGAAATACTTAATTTGCAACATGGAAGATATAAGATCGTTTGTTCTTATGTCACTATATGTACAATTTTATGGCTATAGCCTATAGTACCATGTTCAATCTAGAAAGTCAACTCAAGGGAAATTTCCAATGAATGGGGTGGCTAAGGATTATATATGCTTTTAGATATTTTGTTATTATGTGATAGAGGACTAACATGGAACCAAAACTTTGAAGATTCCCAATGCATACTCTTTACAAAACTATCATATCCCTCTAGTATTTTGATACAAGTGATTTTTGCCTAGCAATTGTAACAAATAAAAGATTTGGTCAAGATTTGCAGCAAAGTATCTGGAATGTTCTCATAGATGGCCCATGGTGTCTATTATAAGGAGATTGTATTTCATATTGATTTTAAAAGTTTACTTTAATTTGATTACAACAATTTCAGGTATCAAAGTGGTTTTTTCCACTTAAACTATGCTCTTTTGCTAAGGGAAACTTGAAGTTGTTCCAAATGAAAACTTATCCTGAAGGTTATCTAGAGTTTCTCTTTCTGATTTTACAATAGATCTCTTTTTTATAAGTTGTTTAGAACTAATGTACACAAGCTCCAATAACATCAGAAATTATGATATAGTTCTAGGAAGCTAAAAGCATTACCATTATTGGATGGTGGTTCCAATATTATCTGAAAGATCCATCAAAAACTAAAATAAAATGCCTTATAATACACATCAAAAACATGTTTTTGTAGTGTTTAAGGTGAAAAACAATGCATATTGAATTAGTACATTAAAGCCACAAGAAGAAGCTCTAGATATTTAGTGAAAATTTGGGTCCATAAAGACAAATATTAGTTATGTTTAGTTGTATGGTTTAACTTCCAAAAGTTTTAAGTGGGAAAGCTAAAAAAGACTCTTAAATAAAGAATAAATAACCTCTTAAAATGATTGGAAAACTCAAAACGTTAAAAGTTAGAAATTAGCACACTGAAAATCAAGAACATCTAAAAGTTTGACATTGACGTACATCGGCATCCTCCTCCCAGTTAAGACACATGACAGATGCTTTATGAAGCTTACTACTCCTCAACAGTTTTCCATTCTGCAAGGATCAAAATTCATTAATTCTCAAGTCCCAACTCAAAAAGATTATTAAGAAAGAAAGAAGTCAGAAAAAAACAAATGTATACAATGCAATGCTTCTATGCAGATAAGAAGATAACAAAAAAGTTGGAAAAAAAACTATGCATGATTTTTCATTTCAAACTACAATAATAGAATATCATTCCATTTTCCACCTCTTGACATGGTACTAGAGTTCAAGTTTTGAGAGAAAACCCTAGTGGCTATGACCATATCATTGCAGTGGCAGTGAACCCATAGGTTTGAGGCAAAGAAACCCTAGCTGTCAGCCACCTTCCTCACCCCAACCACCCCTATTTCCCAATGTGTACAATGCATCTTCTTTCCTCTAGTCTCTCCTATTTAATCTGTGGCCACCAATAGGACCTCCAACACCACCCTTGCTCCAATCCAAGTCCTCTAGTGCTACTTCACCATGTACACACCCTCCAACACCACTGCCATCCCTGTTGAAGCCCCCCAATCTCAGCACCGTTCTGGTCCCATCATGCCCCCACCCCTTTCCAGACTCTCCATCACTGTTGGCAACTCCATCAGGCCCTCCAGCACAATCAAGCCATTTTTTCCTTTGTCAATGGTCTCCATCACCCCTCCACTTGAACTTTCTCAATTGTGATCAATGTTGCAAGAAAACGTTCTCACAATATATGTAGATGGCATTTTACTAACAAGTAGTAATTTGGCCAAAATCCAAGAGACAAAATAGTACTTAGTGCAACATTTTCTTATTAAAGATATGGTAAAGCCAAGGTATTCTTTGGACATTGAGTTTACACATCTAGAATATCAAATGTTTCTTTCATAGAGGAAATATGTCCTTGACTTGTTAGAAAAAACTAAGCTACTTAGGCACACGCCTAAACACCCCTATTAAAAAGAATCCTTCATTTTAGGACACATCCTCTGAGCTCTTCCAAGATGTTGGAAGATACTACAGGTTGATTGAACAATTAATCTACCTTACCATAACTTGTCTTAATATTTCTTATGCAGTTGAGCTTTCTAAGTCAACTTATACATGAGCCTAGAATGGTGCATTCGTTGGGTGCAATGAGAGTTCTTGCATATGTCAAAAGCAATCTAGGCAAGGAGTTAATTTACTTTAGACGTGGACACTTGCATATTGAGGCATATTCAGATTTAGGATATGCAAGCAACAGAAAATCTACATAAGTTATTGTACATATGTTGGTGTCAACTATCAACATTGTTACATGGAGTAAGAAAAAAAAATGTTTAAGTCAAGGTCTAGTGTTGAAACAAATACCAATCTATGGTACACATAACTAGTGAGAGGATATGGCATCTCTTTTAATTGAGTTAAGGATGAAGATTGATCTACCTATGAATATGTACTGTGATAATCAAGTTGTTGTCTTCATTGCTAGTAATCTAACCTTTCATGAGCAAATTAAACATATAAGCATGGAGTCAGTATGTTTGTGAATTAGTACCAAATCATCTTAACAGCTTGTTGATATTTTTACTAGAGGATTGAATGTTAACTTTTTCAAAAATTATGTAACAAGTTGGACATGCATGATTTGTATACTCTAGCTCAAACAAGAGTGTTAGTGATATTGTATCATATCTGGCTATATAGATCTTGTCGAGAGCATATCTGTTGTATAAAAACCTTGTACTCTTCTTTAGGGTAATGAATCTTTCTCTTTTCCTCCACCACTATTCTTATTAAATATGTATAGATATATGTAATATACACTTGAAAATTTAAAAAAACAATAAATATATAGATACCCAAAGAATGGTTCTACGTGTAGTCTCTATCATGTAAAGGCATTGTCTTGATTAATAATTCATTCCACTTTCACCATTTATTGTCTTCGCACTTGCTAATCCCTATATATAACATGCCAAGCTCGTAATGCATCAACTGCCACATAGTTTAAGCAGGACGCAATTTTGAAATAGATACTTGAGCAGGGCGTTTGTGAAAACATGCACATTTTAAAATTCAAAAAATATCTTTTGCTTAAATTGCCACAATAAGCAAGTAATATCCAAATAAAATGGTAACCAACTCCAATGTGCCATGGTGAACCATGAAACACTACATTGTGCTCGTTGTGAAGGGAAGATTTACAAGCACAAAACAGAAAAGGTGGATGGGTAGTTGAATACCAATCTGTGCTTTAAGTGTGATGCATCTAAGAAAAGTAACAAATGCTTGCGTGTTGGCAACAGATGTGTTTTTCACAGGACATGGAATCTCAATGAACGAACCTTTCCTTCATGTAACCTAATCAAAATCCCCCAACCACATCAAAACCTCATTTTCCCATCTCAAACGCATTTCTCCCCTCTTTTCTACATATGAAACAAACACTTCCTTGAATACCAACACTAGTCTTCCAATTAACTCAACATTTAACAAAAATTTGTTAATTTCTTTTCCCACACTATCCAATTAACTCATCTCACACCCTGATAACAACACTAGTCTTCATTCACCACCACTCATTTACCCTCAATGTCCACCTATCATCTTTGGCCTCCACAAGCATATATCACTCCCCATAAGCCCATAAATGTCTAAAGATTAAGAACTTATTTGAAATTTCACCCCAGCATTCTTAACTAAATTAAACCAATTCCCATCCTTCCACACTTTGGTGCTTAGTTCCACATTTCTCAATTCATCTTGCTAGCCAAAGGCAAAGTTTTACCTCATTAGTCCCAAATATGGATGAATAATCTGCAGCTCTTCGTATTTCAACAAAAATCAATCAATAAATGTATTAATCATATTATGTGCAGTCAGCAATAATTATACTCTCTCCATTTCAGTGTTTTTGTTCAGAGGTTTGTGACTGTTTGTAAACCTAGTTTAGCCTCATTTATCCCAAACTATGGATGAATGATTTGCAACTCTTCGAATTTCAACAATCACTCAATAAATGACTCAATCCTGTTATTTAGAGTCAGCAACATTTATCCTTTCTCTCCACTTTAGTATTTATATTCAGAGGTTTCGAGAACTTCTGAATGTTCATGAACCAAACACAACTCTACACCTTTATTTACACCTAGGACAAGTATCACAAAGGTAATTCTCCACAAATGGAGTTAATTTGTAGCCCTTCACAAAAAAATTGTGGGACAACAACAACCAATTTGCATCAAACACAAGATAAATGATTCAATTGAAAGATACCAAGCATGACTTGTTGTCAAAGGCAAATGTAGACACCCCTTACAGTGAGTATAGATTTCTGTGAAAGTAAAGCAAAAAATGAGATTGTGTTGTCACACTAATGGTGATTATATTTATATATATATACACGAATGGATCAGACCCTTAAGTTGATCCATTTGTATAAGGAGAGTATGAGATTATGAGATAAAGAGAAAGCATGTAATAAATCTCATACTCCCCTTCAAGTTAAGCATATATATCAATTACACCCAACTTGTTACAAAGCATAGCAAAAGGTCCTAGTACTGAACCCCTTGGTAAAGACATCAACCAATCGTTCAGAGGATTGTGTATAAGGAGTTGATATCATTCCATGCATTACCATATCCTTGACATAATGATAATTCATTTTAATATGTTTTATTCTATCATAGAATGTTACATTGTTAGAAATGAATCCTGCAACTTGGTTATCACAATACATCTTCATGGGGGTCTCAACACCAAAGTCAGTTTTGCAAACGGAAAAATCTAACCCACATCATCTCACAAGCCATTTATGCTATAAATCCATATTCTACATCAATGCTTGACCCAGAAACCATTATTTCTTGTCTCTACATGTCACCAAATTCCCTCAAACATATGTATGGTAATCAAAGGTTGAATTTCTATCACCCTTACCTCTAGCATATTCTGAATCAAAGAATGTTTTCTATAGATCAAACCTTTCTATAGGGCTGCTTTGATATATGTTAATATCCAAATGTCTCCTCCTTAGTGTACCTTCCTAGGTTGATGCATTAACTACGAAAGTAATCCAATAGCATAAGTAATGCCTAGGTGTGTAACCATCAAGTAAATAAGTCTACTAATTAACCTCTTATAGTTGCCTGGATTAATGACTAGCTTTGAAGAATCATCCTAAAATGGTAGATTCTATTCTACCAATGCACTCTTAGGTTTGCACCCTAACAGATTAGTCTCTTGTAATAGACCCAAGGCGTATTTTCTTTGTAATAGCATCATTCTCCCCAAAGAATAAGCAAACTCAATTTCAATTAAGTATCTAAGCTTTAACAATATCTTTAATAACAAACTGCGTATTCAGAAATTCCTATTAGGATCACTACTTGTCACCAATATATTATCAACATATACAACAATAACAGCATAGCCTAACAACAACTTCCTAATGAAAATAGAACAATCAAATACACATTGTTTAAAACCCGTTTTTCAACCACTTTGCTAAATTTTTCAAGCCAAGCTCTCAAGCTTTACATCAAGTCACTGTTTTGGGTGGCATACTCTATTCTTCCCTTAAGCAACACACCCAAGAAATTTGTCTATCAATACTTGCTCCTACAAGTCACTACAGAGAAAAACATTCTTTACATCAAACCATATATACCAAGACTGATTGACTACCATTGATAACGATATTTTGTGCCATGAGAGACAAGAACAAGCATCTCTTCATTCATAACCAATTTTCAATGTGAAATATAAACGGCCACTTGATAATTCTCAAGAATAGTCTGAAATTAGGCAATCATGGGGAAAAAGGTTTAATAATAGATGGTTGGTGTAGGCATGTTTTCCTTGCTATAGGACAATTGGAGCCTGCCATGTTCGCATGAAATAAGGTGATAGATGAAGCAGATGAATTTACCTTGGTGAATGTAAAATAGCCCATACAAAGTTACTCATGAAATAAGGTAATAGATGAAGCAGATGAATTTACCTTGGTCAATGTAGAATAGCCTATACTACAGAAACCCAAGCCCGAGCTTTAGACCTTGATTTCTCTTAACACTTATTAGAATGGTGACCAGTAAACTTGCAATGTTCACAAGACTAACAATGACAATAGTCTTCATGGCTACCTTCAGTTAAAAATTTCTTTGACCAACAACCACAGGCAGTTGTACCTGATTGGTCAATAGATGGACAGGGCGTAGTAGTGGAAATTTTCAGACTTTGTTAAAAATAGTTTGAAGATATAAAAATGTTATCGTACAAGATTTGCCTTTTGATATGACTAGCTAAATCAGGGTTGAGATTATGAAGATATGTAGCTGCTATCTAACAAAACCTGTTGGCATCCATGGTTAACAGCTAATGGACTTCCAATTCATCAATAAGTGCATGAAATGCAATGTAATGTTCTAGAACAAAGTGTTCACCATGATGATCAATGAAAAGCTATTCATACACATCAAATACCCAACCAATGTTCTTATCTCCATACGTATTTTATAAAGTATCCCAAAGGTTTTTTGCAAGTTCTAGGAACACAACACTTCGAGCAATTAATGGTTTCATGCTATTTATTAGCCAGGATATAACTGCAGTGTCATCTACATACTAATCCTCATAGGTAGTCTTTTGCATTAAGAAGTACGTCAATGAAGTACTTAAGCTTACAATGTGCCAAAAGGAACCTTTTTTATGATATGTGCCTAGAGTAAATAATTTTTTCCATTGAGCTTTTCTAATGTAGCACTAGGAGACCTAATAAGATTATTTTGACCATCCCATCAAAGATAGAAAATGTCCTCGTAAGATCTGATCCAAACAAAAAAGTGTAGCAAAGAGTCCAATTGCAACCACAAATATAATTATATTACAAAGGAAAGACCACTTGCAAAATGTTGGTTGAGAATACTAGTCTCTAGTAGCAATAGGTAGGTGGATGTTAGTAGAACCATATAAAGAAAAACAGCAACAGATGTGACAAGCCTTATTTAATTGGCTGGCAGGAGATAGGACAACTGACTAAGGCTTCCAGCGGTAGTAATGGAGGCAGTAGCCCTGGCAAGCAGCTGCAGGAGGTGTTTTCAGACCTATAAGGGCTAGCCAACTAGGTCAGATAGCCTGGAAGGTTGTGCTGATGGCAGTGACAGGTCCTGCTGGAGGTGCAGGAAGCGGTTCTGGCCATGTTAGGGTAGGTAGATCAGGCTGGATGGCCTGGACAACAGAACCAATGACAGCAGAAGGGAAAGAGAAGGATGGGGTTCTAGTTGAGAAAAATAGGAGGGAAAATGGAGGGGAAGGTTGACAGTGAGGACTGGCAACAGTGAGTTGAGGTGAGGAAAGAAGGTGAGGGATAGAAGCCCTAAGGTATTATCCTGGCCTTTGATACCATGTGGAAGTAAAGGGAATATGAGATTGTATTGTTCCACTAACACCCACCCTAAAGTAGATATCCAATTACCCCATGATAAAAAAGAGAAATAGCACTCACAATTCGATGATACATTGTGTTATGTCCTTAAAACACACGATAGTCCATGTTATTTCCGCACTTACCTGCAATGCCAGGTGGCATTTAAAATGGCTGTATGTTTGAAAAGCCTCCTTACCAGGACAGTTCAAAGATGCACATATGTCAATGCTCTTCAATCCAGTCATCTATGTGAATCAAATATTGCTATTAAATAGGCTAAAATGGTTTCATGTACTTGGATTTATTATGCCTAACAATTTCTGCAGTTCAATTCAAATTCAGTACTTTTCAAAAAACTGATGGGAATCAAGTTATAGAAAAGCTATAGAAATATTGTCTTATGTTTTCAAGACCATCCTTACAATTTTTTTTATTTACATAAAAATCACTAAAAAAGCTGCAAACAGAAATACTTTTCAATAAGCTGTCTTTCCTAAAAAAAAGCTACAAAATCAACCACAATTACAAGCATAAGCACAATGTACCACCACTTTACTTTCACAATGAAAGGACAGATACGCTAATATCTCTTGCCTATATTTTGTACCTTTTTTATTGCTTGCAAATTAAAATAATAAGCATCAGTCGAAGCATGGTAGAAGAGATGCTAGGCGGATGTACCAAGTCACTTGAAGTTTGGAATTAAGTCCAAAGTGATTCGTTGTAAAGAATAATGAAAAATATTCACACATTACAAACAGCTACCTACTTCAACATCATGCAAGGCAATGAAGCCATCTTCAAAGCCAACAGCTATTACTTTGCCATCTGGACGCCAACATAGAGAAGTGATGCATTTCCCTAAGAAACAAACATATGATACATTACTCATACATCTCCTAAAGTAGCATTAGTAATTAACTTACAAAAAAAACTGCACGAGTAACATTAATAATTCATTCTCAAAAAAGGATCTTATGAATTGAAAGTTTATACATCCTTGAAATAGTAGAATCTAGATGTTCGTCAGCGGGCGGTGCTTCAAACAAATGTCATCACCGGCCCCAAAAATATTAAAAGAATAAATCTCACTTTCACTTTCTATCCAACTTATGGGAAAAAATTGCTTGCTAGAATATTGCAGATAGAGAAAAACTGTGTTCAGACGAAAATAACATATACCAGGATACAATGTCCAGAGCCGCTGCCAGTTGAATCGGTGTAGGATGATCTTCGAGTCGTCGGTAACCATTGCGAGCAGATCCTTCCCAGGGTTCCACTCAGCGATCTTGACCTAACCACATAAAAAACAACTAAGAAACAGTTGCCATGAGAAAAACCTAGGGCTGCGAAGCCATCGACCACCTGCGCCGGGATGGACTTGTCGAACTGGAGTTGGAACGGGACCGCCCCCGCCGGCTCTTCCACGTTCACCTCTTCTTCTTCCACCGCCACCATCTCGACCTCTTCCGACCTCACGTCCATTCAACAGCGAGTAATGTTGGGCTCAACCGCTCAATCGTTCAATGTTGGGGAGATCTGATGGCGGGAAAATTACGTGGGAATCTAATCGCCCTACAAATGGGTGTCGGGTCGGGGACCAAAAGTCCGACAAGCATTCCATGGACCATGGGTGTATAACCGTATATGATATGAGTCCAAATTTATGGATCGTGGAGTTAATTTTGAAAATTATAAAAAGTTAAAGTAAAAAATTAATAATGATAGTATATGAAAATAACTGTATATGAAAATAATGATAGTTAAATTTTATAGTAAATTATATAATAAAAATTTATATATAAAAGTTTATATAATAATAATAGTATATGAAAATTTGTATAGAATGCTTTTTATTTGAATAGGAGATAAAAAATTTAATTCATGTGCATCCCACGCAAAGTAATAGTTAAGATCAATTAAAAATGAAATTATCTAAATTAACACTTGAAATCCTCAAAAATTGCTGTTGGTGTGTGTGTATATGTATTTATGTATATTTTTTTGTTTTCTTGATGGGATTCAATCATCTATCATCAAATACACTTATCTAACACAAAATATCTTTAGTAGCACTTCATATAGTAATGGATTCTCATTTCATTTAGTGACAAACTTTAATATGTGTTGTGACAGAATTATCTCACTAAATGTTGATTTTCTTGCCGTATGATATATTTTAAAAAGATGAAAAAAATAAAAAAAACGTTCACGAACAAGATCATTTATCCACATCCATGCCCTATTTTTTAAAATTTTCCAATTTTTTGTTTTTCTTCTCTTAAATCTCGGTTGGTCCGTACGAAGTTTACATTTTTTGTAACTTTAATCATAAGAAGGAGCGAGTGAAAGCAAAACATTGTCTATTCTACATAAACGGATCATTGTTGAGACAATGAAGAGCAAGGCACCCGGCACATTACCAACTCTTGCTTCTAAGTGGGTAAAAGTAGTTTTAAAAGTAAAAAATGATGAACACAAAAATAGTCTCAATCACTATACAGACTAAATAAATGTGATTGATGTAAAATATATTAATATATATAAAGTAAAATATATTAATATGCAGTCTTCCTTCATAATATATTAATAAAGTAAACTTATTTATTTAAAATATATAAATGTTAATTCAAAATTAATTCTATAAACTTTTTACCAATGTCAAGGTTCATTTCCAAATTAATGAAAAATAAGAGAATATATGACACATAATTAATGTTATAAAGCTTAAATTCAACCACATCAATACTGCCTTCTGCTTATAGCACTCTTAATTTGTTAATTAGCCTACGGATGTTTTACATGTATGATATATGAACCAAAATTTAACATTAAATTAAAGTTCATCTCAAAATCAATTACCAATCTTAATTACAAAAGTAAAAGACAACATTATAAAATCTACATCCATTGACATATATTCAAAGTGACGAACTCCACTAATTTTAAAAGTCTAGTTGATATGGAATATAACCTCTTTCAGATCTAGCAATGCCAACAAGCTAATAGTTTGCCCCCACCTTCAAAACAACTAAGCCAAAGGTAGGGTCAAGTGGTTAAAAGAACATCGCATGTCTTGTGGTGTGCAATGCATCCCTAATGACCCTTGAAAATTTAGAGAGCCGAGTACCATTCACATATGATCATACTCATATATAATTAATTGCATTGAATTGACACTTAATTTGTAATAAGATATTTTAACTTTAAAAATTATAGAATATTGAAACTGAGAGGAGTAAAATAAATAAGGTTAAGCACTGTAGTCAATTGTATAATAAAAATTTATACAAAAGAGTTTGTATATTAATGGCAATATATCAAAATTTACGTAAAATTAAATTCACATGAAGCACTTTCAAACAATCTAAAAAAGAGAAAGCAGCGTTTCCTTGGCTAGCTCCCACTAGATACCATCTTGAGTACGCCCTACCTATAACAAATCACTTGTCTCTTTCTCATCGTATTTTCCTGCCTCCACATATTGGGTTCAGAGAGAGGAGGACATGTCGATCAAGAATTGCAGCGCTACCGATCGATGTCATCCAGATCGAGTGCAGATCGATCCATCGACTCGCACTACAACTGGATCGATGTAGGGTTATGATCAGATCAGTGATTTTCTATTATTCACCGATCGAACAGACGGCATATATATGAAGTACATATATACATATATATGATCGATGCAGCTAGAGGACGTACATGAGACAGCTAGCTGGAGTATCATATATCTGTGCATGCCACCCAAGGGAAATTACTCACGAGTCCGCCGAGTACAACCCCTTTGCTTCATCCATATATACATAGCACATGTAAATGATTAATCAGTGAATAAATTAATGAAGCATCACCTTAGATTAATTTTCCGTGGCAACAACATGAGGAATCTATATCATGCAAGGTTGTCATTCAGATTTATATATGTGTGTGTGTGTGAGAGAGAGACAGAAGATCGAAAGGATTAAAGCTAGGATGCGTTCATCGATCACAAATTTAGTTGTTAATTACAGGCCGGCTGCTACATATATAATTAAATAGCAGGCAAATTGATTGATTAATATATATAATACATGATATATATGATGGGGTGGCATGGGATCATTAATTAATTGAAGAACGAAAACCAATTGTTAAATTTCCTTGGGATTATAATTACCATGTCCATGCATCGATCAAATGAACGTTTAATTAATTAGCAGTAAACAATTAACAAACAGTATTATACAAATCTCAAAGTCTCAGAGACAAGTCCAGCCGGGTTTCTTCTCTCCCTTCCTTGTGCCCCAAGTCTCCATTGATCTTCGGTGCCTCCTCTTCTCTTGGCGGCGCCGTAAGATGACGATTCTCGTACAACCTTCGGTAGTCCAGCCAGACTTCCGGTTGAGCAGTCGCCGCGCCCGACTCGCGGCTCCTCCTCGCCAGGCTCCTCTCGAGCTTGTGGGCGTTCTGGTGGCCGCCCAGCGCTTGCGAGCTGTGGAATTTCCTCTGGCAGTAGTTGCAGGGGAAGCACCTCGGCGGTGCATAAGGCGGCGGAGGCATGAGAGCGAGGTTGAGGTCTGGCTCCTGGCTGCCTGATGTCAGGTTGAGAGACCAGACGAGCGTTTCGGGCTCGGAGTATGCCATGGATGGAGAAGGTGGAGATTCGGGTAGAAGAAAATGGTTATCGCGAGATAATATTTAATCAACAATATGTCGAAGATCACATATAAAAGGACTCGAAGAAAAGTATTAAAATAATATTTTAACAAGAAAAGTAATTTTTTAGTAACATCATTAATAAATAATAACTGAGGGATTCAATAAAGTAAGAGTGCGTTTAAAAAATTATAATAAGAATATTTATAATTTTTTAGTCATAAAAATAATGAAAAAGAAGTTATTATTAAAATTATTGAATATAATACTTCGTGTGTTAAAATCATTAGAATAATCTAAAATAATAATAATTCTGTGTTATTAGAAAACTTTTTTTTAATAATTTAAAATATTTTATTCAAATTTATAATTTCGAAAGTTTAGGCAAATAGTGAGAAAGCGATGGGTGCGTCTCGCGAGTCAATAAATGCTTTTCTTTTGAAACTCAACCCGCGTTCGAAGTTTTTCTTCGAATCTAAGTTACGGTAATAAAACGATATTATTATAACACAGGGTACAGGTTCAATCACATCGTCGATAACGTGAATTTTTTTTTCGATCAATATTCTATCCGAACATGAGAAGAATCTGCAAAACTTATTTTAAAATTGATTGATTGAAAACAATTAAAGTGATACCATAATTTTTAAGTAAATTTAATATTCTCGAGTTTAAATTTTTGCCAATATAATAAAATTATTATAAAAATAATAATTTTCACAAAAATTTATTGATTTCAAGAAAAACACCAGTATGGCAAGGCCATTTCCGAAAGCAGCAAACTTGCATTTTGGATTTATTTTGATATGGGAAAGTTTAGATAGAGCTCTCTCTATTACGGAATTTTTCAGTAATGTTTATTTTAAGGAATAAAGTTTAAGATATAAAGTTTAAGGTTTATTGAAGATATATGGTGAATTAATTAAATAATTAGAAGATATATAATAAACTATGAAATAAATTTTTTTTATGATAATAATAATATATAAAAATCTATGAAAACATAAAAAAAATTTCTACCTTTAGCTTCATTGGTTGAATACGAAGCTTTTGTAGTATCACAAATATAAGGTTCGTTTGGTAACAATTTTTTTTATAGTGAAAAAAATACTTCTTCTACCAAACAAATAAAGTAACTTTTTATTTTAAATTGAGTGAAAAAACTATTTTAAAAATCTCTTGTGTTATCACGTTTTTTTATTTTAATAGAAATACTACCAAATGAACCCTTAAATAATGCGAAGGAACATCAAAAGAAAGTAAAGATATAAATTAAATATTCTGACAGCTGGAAACAATTTCCTTGCCATCTGATATTAATGGCAACCAAGAAAGTTTCACAGGCATCTCCTAATGTTCTTGGAATTTATTTTCAACCATGACTTCTTCACTCTTTAAATTTCATATTTTATTAACTCTACTTTTTTCCGAAATTAGGGTAATATCATTGTTAAAAGGAAAGAAAGTTCATAGGGGAGAAACCTAACTAGAGTACAAAAGAGATTCAACTTAAGCTAGATTGTAGATTAAATGAAATATCGATAAAAAGAGAGAAAGCTAAACCACAAAAAAGGGTAGGTAAGATAAGGTCACTAATTTCTTTTAACGATGTCAACGGAGAATGAAGTGTCATCGAGATTGACAGAGGCAGGAGTTTATTAAAATTCTTTTTTATATATATTAAATTTAATTTATTCTTTATATTTATTAATATGAGATTATTTTTTTATACTATTCTTCACTTGTGACTTACTTTAAATTTTTTTATATTTACAAGTGACTACAAGTAAATGTGTATGAAATGATT
>JAMKPZ010000669.1:0-64259 GCA_024699675.1 Amphibolis antarctica | reverse complement strand
GGAAGAGGAAGAAAGATTGAGGTGCTCTTCCTTTTGGAGGTTTGGTTATTATTTTTTTAGTATTGTGGTGGAGTGTCTCCTTTTTAGTGTTTATACTTGTACGTGAGAGGGAAGAATAGGGAGGAGATCAGAGGGGTGTTTTTTGTTGTGTAACATTTTTCATCTTCAATAGAATTTTTCCTTGTCTCTTTTCGTTTGTGTTTCTGTTTTATTACGCTTGTGTTGCTTCATCCTTGATGTCGTTGTTGTCATTTCTATAGTTAGGTGGTGTTACAAATCATTAGTATCAGAGCCTCTTCGTTCCTTGGTGCATGGTGGGAACGAGGTTGATGAGAATGATAGCAAAAGAATCACTTATCCAACTTGAGCCACCAACTAAGACCGATCCAACATTAGCATTGGAGTATGTGAGACGGCTATCATGTGAGTGTAGGAGCTCCTGCGCTTATAGTTTGCATGACTTTGCAGGAGCTTCATCCTTCTCTTGGGAGAGGGGTGTGTGTGATCCGAGGTTGGTTTCATATGTGGTGGACAAGTGTTTCGTGGAGCATGGAGTTGCATGAGCGTGGTGTGTTGCTCAACGTTTGTGGCATTGCATGGCATTGTGTGGAGTTGCATGGTGAGGTGTTGCATGGCTTTGTGTAGGGTTGCATGGGGAGGCATTGCATGGTGTTGTGTAGGATTGCATGGTGACGTTGCTGCATCTTGTCGGTGGCGTGGTTGCATGGAGTTTGTAATGAGTTTAGCGTTGCATGGAGATTGTGACGTGTGTTAGCTACATGGTGTTTGTGATGGATGCCGACGGAAGTGGTGACATGGTGGTGTTTGCATTAGTGCTTGCATGAACGGACGCGGCGTACATGGGTGTGGCCAAGACCAAGTCTTCTTAGTTTCTTTGTATGGTTGTTAGTTGTTGTGATGTGTTGGCCTGGTCTTGCGTACAACGGTGTGAATGGACGAAGACTTGGTCACATGGAGAGGGAGTGTGGTATGTTGGACGTGGTGCATGTGGTAGTTATACTTTTTCAATGTATGATTCTTTAATTACAAATATAATATTTGGTTTTGACCAGTCAATCGAAGAAGTAACTTGGAAAATACCTGCATTTATGTTTTTCCTTTGACTAAACACAATACAAATGAAGTCGTCATCACCACACCAAAAAGACTATATATAACTCTGGTCGTCCCCCTGAGGGGACACAACATCTCGTGCAAAACAGGAACGTACGGAAGGTAATCCCCATTTCTGCCCACCTGCCCATCTCTTCTTTGAATCTGATCTATCGTTGTGTTCTCTTTGCACCAATAATCAACATCAGAAATCCTGTTTGTGCGAGTGAACATGCATGTTCACATATGTGAGATTGTTGGACCAGTCTGAAGTGCCTTTTCTTCTATTCGGTGCTTTCCTATTTCCTCCTTCTGTTTTCTTTTTGACGTCGATCAGCTGATCATGCTTGAGACAATTGCTTGAGGTAAATCAAAATCCGTTGTTGGTATTCAAATATCATCCCTTAAATGTACGTCTGTCATGCTCCTCTAGCCATGCACCTCACTTGCACCTCGATGTTGGAAGTAGGCTGTCGGTTGCTAGCTTCTTGCCCACCTTATGGTGCTCGAACTCTGTTGCAACCAGAGAGAGAGAGAGAGAGAGAGAGAATTCACAGACCAATGCTTCCCACACTCCTGGTCTAATCGTTATGTGAACATCTTCCTCTCGATTCGAATCATTTTGGAAGTCCGGTGGTACACAACCCAGTGCTTCCCACACCCACGCATGCATGCGCTTGCAAGGCACTTGTTGTTGGAAATATATACTACCTTAGAAAATAGTTCCCTAGTACGTCGTCATTTATTTTATTTGTAGTGTTGATCGAGTAATGGTTTCAAGTCCTCAAGTACGTGGTCAATCACGAAAGGTGCAATTTTGAGGCTTCGCGTTTTCTTTCCTTTCTTTTTGTTTCGTTGATTAGGTTTCGCTTGCTGTCTTACGACGAAGGCCAAGATTTCAAGTCCTTCCCTGTTCAATCATGAAAATTCAGGTGCAATTTTTATGGTTTGTGTTTTCTTTTTCTTTTTTCTGTTTCAAGTCCTTCTATGTTCAATCATTTAAGGTGCAATTTCGATGGTTTGCGTTTTCTTTTTTTTTTCCATGCCCTTCTGTATTCAATCCAAGAATTATTCTTAAACGTGTTCATATATACGTCCTTTCCCTTGTTCATTCTCAATCACGTTGTAACTCCCCATTGCAGAGGAGAGTCCATAATCTTTACGAAACTCACCTTGATTCTCTCCAATACATATAAGGTCATCGATGACCCTCAAGTTCACGGATGTGAGACTATCCACTAGTCCTATAGGAGCCTTCCCACCTATCCAATGCCCGACGTCCTCGTTGGGCAAACTCAACCTATCACACCGCATGCGTCGATGACTACCCCCACACACAGGCACATTAAGGGCCTATAGGCCCACATAGAATTAGACTAGGCTCTCATTCTTGTTGTAGCGCACCACTACGGTAGGAGGAGAACCCTTGTTCTCCCTACAACATAGGTTAAAAGGAGAGGGATCGTCTCCTATTCAAGGTTATCAGTGACTCTCAAGTTTACGGATGTGAGATGAATGTGGCACGATGGATTGGGTTCACTAACGAGGACGTTGGGCATGAATAGGTGGGAAGGCTAGTATGTGACTAGTGGATAGTCCCACATTCATGGACTTGAAGGACATTGATGGCCTTGTATGGGAGACGATCCCTCTTCCGTTATATTAGGTTTTGGGAAGTACATGGACTCTTCTCTAAGTGTAGTGGGGCTGTTGCTAGTTGCTACTAAACATATTTTTCACTCTTTATCTTCTATGGTATTTCAAATTATGTTGTCATATTTATTTCTACCACACTTTTTCATTTGAAGATTGATATGTATTTTGAACTAAGTGGAAAGAGAGTTACCTCATACACATTCATTTTTAATTTTTTTTGAATGTTATTTTGAAAGTAATTAATTGATATTTCTAATCTCATGTAGCTGGTATTTTCAGAAAACAAGCAGAGATAATGGACTCAGAGATGAATGTATTTGATAATTTCGGACCTAAGCATCTAACTACTGTGGATTGGTATGGTGTAACTTGTCTCCTTTTTTGGCTATGAACAAGGTTATAAATTTTAGCTGATCGTTGATATTTCATTGAGAAATTATGAATGGATTTACTTCAATGGATAATTAAACTAGAACTAGACCATTTTTCGTTTTGCATCACCATTCCAACAGCATTTCATTACTTACAAGCCAACAACTTAGTAGATTATAACAATGTGTAAGTTATCAACACAAACGAGCCACACATGTTCTACAAATGGAATTTACCATATAACTAATGTTCTCATTTTCTTTCATCAAATGAGAAGATTTGGCAAATCAAAATCTACAACCTATACATCACATGGAATTTGATAAGCAAATATATTGTTTTGATTCCATTCTTTTGGTGGGGTTCTGAATTTTTTTATCCTAATTTTTGCATTTTCTATGGAATCACTAAGGGATGAAATAGGGGAGTTGGAAATGGTTGGCAAAGGGGATGCATGGAGTGAGATGGTGCTCGTTTGTTTTTCGTATTGAGTGTCAACTCATCTATATATGTGTGTGTGTATGGTGATGTGTTCTTGAATAAATGGATATCCATTTGGTCATATGCAAGCTCCAAACACACTAATACAATCATACAATATTAAGTTGTTAGAATAGTCCTATAGTCCCACATTGATAAATGTAGGGAATAGACTAACTTAATATATAAAGAAGTTTTCTTCTCACTATTAATTGGTTTTGAGATGAAATTTTAACAAAGCATTCACAAGGTAGATGCACTTTGTGTACTTGCATTTATTAAGAATGCACTAGGAAAGAGACTTATATATTGAAGACAGGCAATAAAAGATTGGAGTATATATTGAGTTAGATCATGTAGGTGATAGAAAATCTACTTCAAGTTTTTGAACTTATATTGGTGGCAACCTACTTACCTTGCTAAAAGAAAAAAGTAAGAAGCATAATGTACGTAGTTTTAAGATTCCATGTACAACCTACTTATTAAATGTACGTAGTTAGACCCATATTTATTTTTCTTAATAGCTTTATCACCTTTAAATTACAAATTCTTCTAAAATAAATATAGTTTATATATATATCCTTTATACTATTCAAATTTTGATATATATAATCTAACTTGCAGGAGAGTGTTAGTAATTACTATTACATGTAGGGGTATTTTTGGTATAATGCAAGTAATGAGTTGTAATATAAGATCCTCACTTGTATTAGTACCATTACACAATAATAGAATATACTTTTCTACCCTAAAACAATCAAAATGAAATTGTGAATCTATCTTATTGAATGGTAAATTGCATAATTCTTGTACATGTATTATTGCTTTTATAGGAATTGTCCTCACTACAGAAGATCTATAGTTGCCAGTTTAGTTCAAGGCATATATGCTCTAAAACATGACCAACGGCAATCAAGAAGCATGGCTCGTACACCAGATTGGTGGGAGTTTTTCAAATTTCAATTGAGAGAAACACTTCATTCTTCTCGTGGTTCGATATTTGGTGGCATTTATGAATACAAACACTTTGCTCGCTTCTCAAATGATAACACATTAGCAAAGGTTCCGAGATATGTCATTGCATTTCGTGGCACCAAAACACCAGGGGATATTAAATTGGATGCTCGCATCATATTCAATAAATTGCATAAGTCTCATCGGTATGACATTGCAAGGGTGGCTGTTAAAGAGAAGGTTAATGATGTTGGGACATCAAACATTTGGTTAGCAGGGCATTCTCTTGGGTCTGCAATTGCCACATTGGTTGGGAGGGACATGGCAAAGGAAGGGCTCTTTCTAGAGTCTTTTCTTTTTAATCCACCTTTTGTCTCAACACCTATAGAGTGGGTAAATAACAAGAAAATTAAACATGTGATCGAAATTGTCAGTGATGCTTCAACAAGTTTTCTAGCCAAGGCTTTGAGAAGTAATAGCCAACGGTCTTCTTTAGATCATGATTTCACTAGATTATCATCGTGGATTCCCAATCTCTTTGTGAATTCGAAAGATTTCATCTCTTATGGGTACATCAATTACTTTGAGCGCAGGGAAATGATGAAGAATAAAGGACTTGGAAGCATTGGGGACGTTGCAACAAAACACTCTAATCGTGATCTCCTCCTTCGTTATTTTGGGAAGGTGTCGGATCCATTTCATCTCCTCCCATCTGCAAGGCTGCACGTAAACAGGAGTTGCACACCTGACGTGGGGTCTTGGTCTAAACAAATCTTGCAGAAAAGAGTGGCTCATGGAATTTCTCAATGGTGGAAACTAGATTTGGAGGATTTGGAGCCTGAGCTGTATCAATACAAGAAACATGCTTAGCCAAGTTGCGTTACTATTATCCTTCTACTTTCCAAAATTTGATGCTGTACTATTGTATGTCTTTGTGGTCTCTCTATTCCAAGTACATCTGCCTATCTTTGTCGTATGCTGTCTTGTGTTGTTTCTTCTTCGGATTGTCAATGAAAGAAACTTGTGCTTCTGATGTCAATCTTATTGCTTTCACTCTTGTTTGTTGAAGCAACTAATAAATCCTGCTCTTTAATTTCTACACTTTATGAATAATTAAGTCAAAAAATTTCTACCCTTTAATTTACCACCACTACAGGAAAAATAGTTTTTTGTGATGGCCTAAATCATCTCAAAAATCACAAAAATCGTTACAAATAATGTATTTGTGATGGCTATTGTGACGGTCAAAAATTATAACAATAAAGGCCATCACAAAAACTTTATAACGGTTAAAAAAATTGTCACATATAGTTTATTTGTGACAGTCTAAACCGTCCCAAATACCCACAATAGCTGTCACAAATGATCATTAAAAAAATTCAGTGGCAAAAGAAATACTTTGTGATGGCTAAAAACTATCACAAATAATTGTGATGACCAATAAAGCCATGGCTGTCACAAATAATATTAAAAAGTAAAAAAAATATTATAATAATTTATTAAAATCTTATAATATTATTCATGTGCCTATAATATTCTTCATATATGAAATATTTTTAAAACAAAATACATTCTACATACCAAAAATTCATACACATTCACACATTTACTTTTTCATATATTGATAAAATGAAATATCATTTTACATATCCAAAAGTACATATATTATCAATACTTAACTATACAATATATTCAACATACAACCAGTCCTATAGAAAAAGTAATTACAATCCAACAATAGAAATTCCTCCACTCCTAACAGAATTTCTATCAAACGCAGCCAGAACTTCTGTCCCATACCATTGGAACTTTCGTTTATTAGTTAGTGGAACTTTTATCTAATGCAACCAAAATTTCCACCCTATACCGCCAAAACTTCTATCCATCCAACAACAACAAGAGGTGTCAAACAATCATAAAAATGCATTAAAAACCCATCCCTTATTTCAATTAGAATGAATCCTAGAAACATATAATAATGGAAGAACACAAACACAGATTGCATCCCATGCATATCCTATTATATACATGTGTATGTATATGTAAATAAGATGACCAGAGAAAGAGCTTGTGCCCTTCAATGCACTAAGTCCCTTCATGTACATAGTTTATACTTGAATAGAAACACATTTTTGCAAATTATGCATCCAACACTTGGCATGCATCTTGAACCTGCAAAACCATCAAGGCAATGTGCAACACATGTAAAACCATAAAAACTAAAAACCTTGATAAGCACGGTAGAAACCTCAATCAAAACCACAAAACCCAAACCAATATGTCTCAGCAGATGAGCATGAATCCAGAGTTCAAGGTGCAATCGCACAACTCCCAATACATGAGCATGTGCTGCTAAACATCCAAGGAACATTCCACAAAACAATCAAAACCACAACATGAAAACCAATGTGTCCAAAATATGAAGTGCAAGTCACACATCAAGAAAAACTCAGAAAACATGAAGAATCATCCTTAAATTCCCGAATTTCCACCATCATCAAGTACATGGGGCAATCATCCTATTACAACTTGTGGCATTGCATTGACATCAGTCAATAAGGAAAAGACTTACAACCCATAGTATGCAAACCACCAACCACTTTATGATGCTTAAGTCAAGTTAAGTAATTCATGAGGATTGATTGGGATTTGAGTATACAAAGCATACCTGTACAAGAAAATTTACTAGGTTATTAACAAGGTCAAAATCAAAAAATTCCAATAATAGAATTGTAGCTCAATAGCATAGTTAAGTTTGGCAAACATTAAGAAGTCTTGCATGTCTTGAAAATTAAATTGAGTAAAATGTTGAATGATTACATTCCAAACTTCTCTAACTATATAGCAATCCAAATAGGAGATGAATTTACAGAGGAGCTATTCAAGAAGACACTAACACTTTTAAAAAAAACTTTGCTTTAACAATGACTCCACAAAAGAGCAGGTTGGAAGAATTTAAACAACATTTTACCTTTTAAAGCCAGTGAAAAGTTTGGATGAATAGAAGACTTATTAAAATAACGCACAGTCAACCATTAGTTTTTAAATCAAAAAATATTAATGAACATAACTTATTTTAAATTCAAATTTTAATAAATAATAGATTATAGCATAATTGATTTTATTTTTTTAAAAATAGTTTTAAAAAGAAGAAGATGTGCTTGTATCTTTCTACCATATTCCAAAAAGGAGAGAGAGAAACCATAATTGGTCCTGGCAGAATCCATAATTATTGAATTACAAATTATAATTTTAAGAGCAATATCAAAAATCAATAATAAATCAAGGAGTTTCCAACATTAAAAATCGTAACAAATAATCCATCTAGGGATCATGCCCTTAAACTCGAGTTTGATTGACAACAAAACATGCTGTTTAAGTTGTTGATTAGTCAATCACTCCATCTTTTTCCAACAATTGGTAAGACAAATTCTTGTCAATAAATTATATAAACTAGCAAGTAATCCAGTCATATTAATTCCATAAATCATAAACCAACTAATCATAAACACAATGGCAACATTAAAAAACAAGTGAATTAGTAAAATATCTTACCTTGAATTAATTATCTTCATTTAAGTTCCACTTACAACAATAATAAATAATAACACAAAAATAAATATCATTCAAATTTTAAGTAATAAATTAATTATAATAGTAATAAATATACTTACCAAACTACGAGGTCATGCAATATTAGATCTTATTACATCCCTCATTCTCTTATTTCTTCCATATGGTCGTAATAGGGGTGCATTATGATTCAAAATAACTTTAATTACAACTTCACACCATCCTAGGCCTAGAGAAGTTCCCCCAATCCTTTTATTGGGATTTTCACTTAATAACATTCTTTTAGCCAAGATGGATGCGTCATTTATAATTTTACATGGTATACATTATCCCTACGAAAAGACATTTAACAAAAATATTGTAATATAAGAAATCAATAATAACATACAATTTTTAATACTAATTTACCTCTTGAATAGTTATTTGAGATGATGATAGTCTACATTGATTAGTTGACACTTGAATGGTGTCACGTGTCTATCAAAAAAAATGAAAGATTAATATTAACAAATATATATAATTATAAGATAACTTATGTAATAATATTTATCTAGTATTACCTGTTGGAGAAGTAATTCTTGCATATATTTCATTTGACTTCTCATTTCAGCCATTTCCGCTTTGAATTGATGCATTTTATTAAAATCAGCTTCCTTCTCATTGTTGTCTACTAAAATATAATGTTATGTAGATGACTTGCATGGATTTCTGCCTAACACCTGTGATGGAGTGGGACCTAATCCCAATCCCCATACTCAACCACACATTTCTTTGCCAAGTACTTGAGATAAAATATTAAAATCAGCAATGTTTGAATTGCTTCCTTGATCTTCAACTTGGCTTTGTTTAAGTCATTGAATTTCATCCTACACAACATGGATAATAAAGATGATAAAAATATATATAATAACTAAAAAAATAATTAAAGAAATAATGACAAAATACATACCACTTGTGATTGTGATACAAGATCAATTATACTTCCATCTTTTCCTATTCTGCTCATAACATAAAGTTTACTTCTATCTAATTGAATACTAGTTTTCTTTTTCTACATGATTATTATGTATAAAGACTTAGTCTATACTCAAAAAAATTATAAATTCAAATTTCAAATATAACGTGTTATATGTCCATGAGCTAATCGAGCAAAGCTTTTCTGGCCGACATGATGCTGTGATTGAAGCATCTTTCAATTATCCTTATTTTTATCACTTTTGGATTGCATAAGCAACACCAAAAAATTGAATATAAATAATTGCATTGCATTTCCAACTATTATAAATTCATATCATTAATATTTTGAATATAAATAATTTTGAACAATACATTGAATTTGTTGGAGTCCTAATAATGTTTTAATTCACGCCATTGATCTGGTATGACGCGATAATCACTTGGTGGATCATTTTTATTCTTACTTTTAGTGTATTGTTGCCGCAATTTATATTTCTTATTCCTCCAATCTTTACATAAGGACTTCATTATCCATACTTTTATTGGTCCTTCTAGCGGCAACTCGAATTTTTCCTATGAAATCATTAAAAGAAGTTAAATTGAATATGATGTAATATAACTATGAACATGAGATCAATGAATTTAAAAAAAAGTGAAAATATACCAAAATTTTATGAAATGCATCCTCTTTATTTGTATAAAGCATGTGATGCCAATCATGAATTGTTATTGGTAATATTTCATCTCTTTTTGCTATGGAGCCAATATAAACATATAATCGACCTCCTTCCCTTTCTATGAGTTGGTGCATTTCATTGAGTAAGATTATAAATTTCTCTTCTGGCCTTAATTTTTCAATTTCAGCCAAGAGTACAGGTCCTCTTATTCTCCTTTCACTAAGTGTAGCACTTTTTTCACTTGTACTTGCCCATTGTTCATATTCCTCAGAATGGTGGGATGACATTTTCTTCTTTTCCTATTACAATATTAAAATTAAAAATTTCAAACAATTTTCAATGATCCAAAATCTAAGGAAGAGTGTAGCATGTGCAAAACCAAATAGTCAGATATAAATTATACAAACTTATCTTTAATACACTTGACTTAAATTTTTAGATTTTCTTTTTCGAGACTTAGGTAATTTATATGTTTTATATTTTCCCTTGTTTTGTATTCAAATTTGTCATATAATTCCTTAGGGACCTTACTTTTAACTTCAATAATTCTTTATAGGCGCTATCATATATGTTCATCCTCTTCTTTTATGAATATATCAGATATCAAATGTGAATGTGGATAAACTAAAAAAGTATAAAAATATGATTATTTGTCAAATAAATTATAAATCAAGAATATTTTGAAATGAGCTAATATCAAGGTTAATAATATTTTGTATTTCTTCCCAATTTTAAATATTTATACAATAAATACATGCTAGGATGCAACTATTTTATTTGTGTTTAAATAAAATTAAATATGGAGCAGATTTAACAATGTCTTTGATAACATAAATAAATATTTTAGCAATTAATTAGTATGTTATTTATATAATTATTACACTTGATTAAACAAATTTATTTGACAATATTATAACATTTTTAAGTAAAATTATCAACATATTTTTTATGTATCTCTTTGACTTAAATGTGTTGTTGATGTAGTGGTTAAGCCTTTTTTAAAATGAAAAGAGGCAAAGAATCAACTCCCACAAAGCATACATTTTTACAATTTATGCATAACAAAAAAATGAATATCTATATTCATATTCGAAAATATTAATAATATTCGTATGTGTATTTGAATCCAGAAAATTCAAGAGAACTACTGCATCTGGATTTGTATTTGATCGAATATGCATACCAAATATCCATATTTGGAAAATTCCGAACTTGAATCTGAATTTGATTCAGATATCAGATCCGTAATGTATCCCTAGCAACTTTATATCTATGCTTTTTAGTTCTACGTTCTTTGTAACATTATAAGCATAATGACTTACATGGTTCTTAACACTTATTACGAACTCCTGCCTTAAATTACGAACTCTTTGCAGCGTGACTTCTACAGTGAAGATGATTCCCATCTCCAACAGACACGTACCCAGCAAGATCCTCGGATGCCATTTATGATTGAGTTTCCACCATACCACCCTAGTTGTTGGCTCTTAAACAAGATTTCATGATGGATAAGAATAAACAGGAATATTAGATTCATGTGGCTGATCCCACATCATGGGACTAAGATATCGGTTGTGGTTGGAGAAAAATCTAATTTGGAAAAAATTAAATTCATAAAAAATCGTCAATAGTAACCATATACTTGGAGAAAAATCTTTTTGAACAATTACTATTTTTGTCAATAACACAGGTCACTATGATACTTCATTATGGACAATCAAATAATTCCAAGAAATAGGACAGCATTCAAAAATGCAAAAATGTATTCCACTAAAATAAAAGATTTCATTCAATAAAGCACAGAGAAAGACTCACACATTTTTTGAAATCCAGGAGCAACTATTACGTTAGAAACCAGAGATGTTGTGGCGCATTCCAGAAACAAGTGTTCACCTGAATCATATAAAAACAATGTGATTGGTAGATTATACATAGAAAATGAGTACATCATAACCAAAGGCATCAAGCATATGCTATAAAATGGACCTTCTTTCACAATGCGAAGGTGGAAGAATTTACAAAACAGGTGCAATATGAATTCATTCGTTAGTGATGTCTTCATTCAAGATAAAAAAACAGATCTGTCCTTAAGATCTACATGTAATAAACTACAAAAATAATTTAAGATCTACCAAACATACGAAAAAAATACTAAAAACTTACAAAAAAATCACGAGAAAACTAAAAACCTATAAAAAAATCACGAAAAAACTAAAAACCTACTAAAAACATCATGAAAAAACTTGAGAAATACAGATCTGTACTAACAGTGCATAATGAGGTCTCACAACGAGAAAGAAAAGGGAGGTCGGAGAGAAGGGAGGAGAAGAAGCTCTTAGCGGTGAGATGACAAAGACGGTGGCAAGGAGGATGCGTGGAGAGGGCGGTGAGACGGCAGCAAAGAGGACACACAAAGATGGTGGCGAGACAGCAGGGAGGGTTTTCACAGAAAAAGAGGTCGCACGGGAAGAAGGGGAAGACATGGGTTTTTATCTCGCCAAAGACATTTACAATAACTTTTAAAAACCGTCGCTAATAATACTCATTTGTGATAGCTAAAATATATTAGTCATCACAAAAACAATCTTCCATCCTATTAAACTTTGTTATGACGCTTTTTTGCAACGACCTTTAAAAGCCATCGCAAAAAATTATATTTGTGACGACCATAATAATATGGTAGTCATAAATAGTTAATTTTCCTATGACCCATGTATTGAGAGAATTAGTTAAATAAGTGTGTTTAATATTTAGAACACTTCAGCTTGATATTCGAAAAGGTATAATTAGTTAAATAAGTGTTAAATATGAATATAGTTCATGAAATATTACGGTAGAATGTCACATGAAATTTTAAGTTCACATGTATTGAGAGAATTGGCATTTTGTATTAAAAGATCAGACGATTGTATTAAAAGATTGGTGTTTTAACATTAATACGTGACTTTTTAAGTTAGGAGCATGTAGTCTAAAGTTAAGTCATAAAGTTAATGTCTTTATTTTACAATTTCCCGTAAAGTAAAGTCTTTCTTTTCACATCTTTCCAATAAAGTTAAAATTTTAAATACCTAATCTTAAAAAATTAAATCACTTATTTGAAAATCTTAAATACCTTATTTTACTTAAATGAAATTAAACACAATGACACGTGAAAAATAATCGATTGAAGATAACGTGAAAATGTTGAATACTTTACTTTACTTAAATTTATGTGTTAATATTTAATCAAAATATTTTTTAATTCAAAATGAATTAATTAAAAATCAAACCCACCCTAATATTTAAGTTAGTATATTAAGTATGTTTAATATTTAGAACACTTCAACTTGATATTTGAAAGAGTATAATTAGTTAAATAAGTGTTAGATATGAATGTAGTTCGTGAAATATCACGGTAGAATGTTATGTGAAATTTTAAATTCATACATGATGAAAAAATCAACATTTTGTGTTAAAAGACTAAATGATTGTATCAAAAGATCGGTATTTTAACATTAACACGTAACTTTTTAAGTTAGGCGTGTGTGGTCTAAAGTTAAGCCATAAAGTTAATGTTTTTACTTTACGGTTTCCTGTAGAGTAAAGTCTTTCTTTTCAGATATTTCCAATAATGTTAAAATGTTAAATACCTAATCTTAAAAAATTAAATCACTTATTTGAAAATCTTAAATACCTAATTTTACTTAAATATATGACATAATATTTAATCAAATTCCCTTTTAAATCAATATTAAATAATTGAAAATCAAAACCACCCAAATATTTCAATTGACGATACTTTTGCTTAATTGTAAGGTAAATTCATGGAACTACCATTTATAGGCGTCGCTTCTTTATTTTAACGGTAGTTCTACCTTATTTTAACATTGCAAAACCACTTAAGCAATTTTCTACAACGATAGCAGAGTTACTCTTGAAGCTTTATGTAAATCTGTGTACACTAAATATACTTAAATGATAAAAATAAGTTTTGTTATAGAACATTAAGAATAAATTCTTCATCAAAACAGTAAGTATAATTAATCAGAGAACATTATCCTTAACAATCTCCACATTTTTGATGACGACAAAACTTATATATATTAAAAAGATATATCTCACCCAACACAAGTCATGACCTGAAGGAATTTCAATATTTCAATATTTTAATATATTACATCAGTTTATTTGACTAAAATAGTTACATCAGCATATATCTCACTAAAACAATTACATCAATTTATTTGTAATGTAAGCTTCCTTGTGTCATACTCATCTTCAAGCATCATCTCCTCTATTTTATTGACGAGTACCTGCATTGGGCCAAGTAGTTATGTAATGACCTAGTTCCCCACACCCATAACACATCCTTCTCTTCTTTTGAGTGTTACTTTCTTCAATGAAAGCTTTTATCTATTGAGAATGGGTAGGTCTTCCTTTGGTTTTTCTTGATGTAGATGGATCATTTACCACAAAACCAATTGGTAAATCAATTGTGGTGGGGTTATTTCCACTTTGATCATCTTGTATAAACTACATACTTAATTCAGCAGTTCTCTTCAATAAATCATCAAAAGTTGATTTCACTAGTACATACTGTTGTGTTGAAGTAAAAACAGTGTCTACCAATTTGAATGTATTAGATTGTAAGTCTCATCTCATGAGAGGAGTAAACCTATGACAAATACAAAAACATGTTTCATCAGCATCAATTGTGGAAATAAAATTCTTTGATGAATATAATAAACATACCGGTCAACATGATCTGGTGGTCCATCAATAGTGCTACTATGATATCTACAGTGAATGGTCCATATATGCAATATATATTTGGTTGGTAAGAGGGTGATCTGTTTCTTCTATAATAGAGAAAAGATATGATGGCAAAGAAGACCCTCATTTTCAAATTTCTTTCATGAACAACATACATCAAAATTGATCTCCATATTCAAACTGACTATTCTACATATGCTTGCCATTATTGGATTCCAAACTTCAAAAAAATATTGCCCACTTACTTTGCTTATTTTTTTATTAAGATACGTCAATCTTTTTCTCATTTCATCTTAGAATATAGAAAATATCTTTCTTGTATAACTTGTAGCAACCTATATTTCAATTGAAGTAGAAAACAAAATTGTCGACTTTGTTGTTAAAGTAATTAAGTTTTCATGTTTCTCGGATTGACATCTTGCTTTCAATGCTCTATTATATTGGAAGACAAATTCTGAAATAGAAGTATGAGAATGCACATACCCATCAGAAAATGCATTTAGGTTCTCAAACCTTTGACTTGTGCTTATATCTGCCATAAATATATCTTTCATATAGCATGAAACCCAATGATCTCGGATGGTATACATGTAATTCAGCCAAGGGTTACCATGCAGTGTTGGATATTTAATTGTCAATAAGTCTTACTCCTTTTCAAATTCTTCAGGAGTCTTTGCACTATATATACATTTATTGTAATCAACCTTGAAGTTCACATCAATGCGCATCTCTCGGATATGACCAATGGCATTTTGACCAATATGCCAAGAATAATAACGATGTACAGAATCTAGAAAAACTACAAGAATAACTGCATACATTGCATGATCTTAATCTATAACGATGACCTTTGGATTCTTGCCATACATGCAAGTTTGGAATGTAGTAAACAACCAATGAAAGGTTTTTTTTGTCTCATTTACTAGTAAAGCACACCCAAACAATGTAAACTACTTGTGATGATTTACTCCAGTAATGGTGCAAAAGACATGTTGAAATTATTGATCCTATAAGTAGTGTCAAAAACAACCACATCTCCAAACTTCATATATACTTCACGAGCTCTGCCATCAGCCTAGAAGACACTTCTGATTGTATGATTTTCATCTAATTCAAAACAGAAGAAATAATTTGAATCCTTGTGACTTTGTTGCTGAAAATACTTTACTACTATCATACATTCTTTGCCATATTATTCTTTCTCCTAGTGTTGTTAAGGTGAATAACTTGATCAAGATTAATATCTTGCTATGACATATTTGAAAGAACATATGCTGCTTTTGAAGGTTAAATGCCACATTCTGAGATGGTATTTAATAACTCTTTTGATACAGATGATATCTTCTTATAAGATTTTAACATCTTCAATTTTGCAAGTGATGCAAGAACATGATTATGCTCCCTGACAAATCTCTCAACAACCCATATATTTAATTGATTGTGTACCACATAAAACCTTGCAATACAACCCTCCTAGATGTCTCGTTGCTTGCTCACATCTCTTCCCAAGTAACATTTGTCATTCATGTCTTTATGTCTCTCTTTATAACAAACAAAGTTACGTACTATTAATTCTTCACTACATTTTGATTTTCTAAACCAACTTCTTCTAATAGCAAAACATTTCTTCATTATATATGCATTATAAAATTTATATGCATCATCCTTAGAAGAAAATTCCATGACATAGTATGGACTTCCACTTCCTTCTTCTTCTCCATCGAAATGACTAGCCAATCCTTCCATTTTAATATTGAACTCTAGGTCATCAAGCTCTTGCATTTCAGAATAATCATGTTCAAACCATTATACTTGCTATTTATCATCCAATAGTTTTTGAAAATTCGAATGGTTGATTCTTTAATTAAAAGTACGGTTTCATTCTACTCATACATTTGCTATTCAACCCATACATTTCAAATTAAACATACTTTACTTTGTATCATGTAATGAAATATTTAAGGTAATTAATAATTTGTCAGTCTAACATTTTCACCCCAATAAATGTTCATTCATGTTAAATGAAAGAATAATTAATACACTTAATAAATCAACTTCAAATAATATGAAAGCACCCTTGAAAGTCATCGGTAGATCCAACGCTAAGTGGTGTTGTTCCATGTTCCATTCGATGATTAGGGAAGAGGAATCGAGAGGAAGATGATTGGAAAGAGGAATCGCAAGTGACTTTTTTTGTTAAAATAAAAGGGTTTCTTTGGGAAGATGAATCGCAAGTGATTAATAAATTTTTTTGGTATTTTTTTGCGATTAATAAAAGGACTGCTTTTGCATTGGTGCAATCAACGGAAGATTTTTTTTCACTCACTCTTTGCTTTTTCCGTCACTCATCTCTGCCGTTTAACTTTGATCTAATGACCACTCACATAAGTGATTTTTGTAGGTGACTATAGAACCATTTTTCCTTATATATATGTATATATATACCAAATGTATCGTGTGTTGCATATGACTTATCAAATGGATGTATGTATATATATAAGTATATCATTACAATATATTATATGTATCTATCATATTATTTTTATAATTATAATATCGCTGTGGAAATAAATTCATCACCATTGTCGCTTCTCACAGCTTTAACAGTGGTGCTGAATTGAGTATGAATAAGTGCAATAAAATTTGTCAACATAATAGAAGTCTCTAATTTATCTTTCATTAGAAAGGTCCAAGTACAACGAGTACAGTCATCAACTATAGTTAAGTAATAACAAAAACCAGAGATAATAGGAATAGAAAACTTTCCCCACACATCACAATGTATCAAATCAAAAGGTTTAATGCTGCGGTTTTTGCTTTGTTGAAATGGTAAATGTTTGAGCTTAGCTAAAGGGCAAACATCACATGAAGTAACATGTTTGTTTCCAAAAGGTAAAGCACTTGCAACTCTATAATCAAGTGGATGACCAAGTCGCCTATGCCAAATGTCACCTGAGATTGAAGTCATAGCATGTGTCCTGGTGTCACTGCAAACTACAACATAGAGATCACTAAACCGCTTCTCCACTCCAACTATCTTCTTGGTACGAAGGTCCTGAATGTAGCAAATAGTTGAGTAAAAACCTACAAAACAATTATTCTGATCAGTTAACTTGCTGACTGAGAGTAAATTAAATTGAAATTCTAGCAAATAAAGCACTTGAGAGATAAAGAGACTAGTAGATATTGAAGTTTTTCCTATAGACTGCAGTACTTCCATTCGGGAGCCTAATAAGTGGAGCTTGAGTAACAGGGAAAGTATCATATAGAAAATTCATATTGCAACATATGTGATCTGTAACTCCCATATCAAGAATCCATACTTGTTTTCCAAGAGAGGATAAATGCAAAGAGATATGTTTTGCAAGATTGAATAACTCAATTGAAGATAAGCATGACTTAGTTTTACCTGAAATAGTGGAATTGAGAAGATTCATGATGATCCGTATCTCCCTTTCATGAGGAAGAAACGGCTGCGAATGGCACCACGGTGTTCTTGTCGCAAGCACTCACACACACAAACACACACAAGGAGAACCCGAGAAGACGAAAAGACTTCCTTTCTTTTTCTTTCAAAGTGAAAAGAAAAACCCACCCTTAAAGGTTTCTACAACATGCCTTTAAATAATGCACTAACAGAACAACTAAAGAAACGCACGTCCACAACTCTCACACACGTACACAACCACCACACCCATGACCCGTACTTCAGGATCACGTCTACACACCCAAACACCTAAAATAAATATCATCCACACACTTATAACAACCATGCATCTAAAATTCTGTCCACCACGCCGATAGTTCCACATGCACGTACACATTCACTCCATCATGCCATGCACATCGTCTGCCAAACTTCCGCCCAAAGGTGTCAATCGTGTCACTACGATACGATTTTTGTGTTGACACGGTAATAGTGTCATGTTGATACGGTTTATACCTCCAACAAGTCAATTCAAGTATGATTCGTGGTACGAAAAAATATTATTCGTATCAATTAATGGTACGATTTTGACCAACACGATTTTTTAATTAATTTATTATTTATATATATTTAATATTTAAATTAATAATTAAATTTTAAAAAAATATTTATTTAATTAACAAATAACAACATTCAACAATCAACATTCAATATTCAAATATTCAACCATCAATATTTAAATTTAATTCAACAATCAACATAACAACTTTCAACATTCAACAACTTAATAAATGAGACAACAATGCATATAATTAAATTAATTTTTTATTTATTAATGAATTACATATTTTATATTTACATTATTACAAATTTACAATTACATTTAAAAAAAATTTACAAAAAAATTAAAATACATTTTTGAAAAAATTACAAATTGAAAAAGAAAAATTACAATGTTTTAATTATGAAATATTTAAGTTTGTGAGTTGCTCGGTAAATTTTTCAACTTGATCTTGTTCATGGAGTCGAGCAAACTCCCAGTCTTTTACACACATTAATGCTTCTATTATATCTTCTTTAAGCTTACATCTTCGGTTATCAAGTACGTTGTCACTCATACTAAAACTTATTCACAACCTACTGAAGACACTAAAATTGTTAGTAAATCCTTTGCCATTATTGATAATATTGGAAAAATCATTTATTGTTGCCTCCACCAATCTAAAACATCAACTGTATTTAAGTTAGAATGTTGAGTAAATAATAATGATCGGTGATTCGTTGATTAAAAGTAATTAATTCTTGTCTAGATACTATAAGATTATAATTGTATAATGATGATGTTGGAATATCTTCATCAAATCTTGGATCTTGTAAAAATTCCCAAGAATCTGAAGATAATCCAACATTTGATTCTGGTATTGTGGACATTGGTGGAGGAGAATGTTCTATTCTTAATCCATATCTTTGTGTGTATAAATCAAACATTTAATTTAACTGTTCTTCTATTGTAGTAACATTTAATCTTAAATCTACGCCTAAACCTATTTGTATTCCCCTAATTAATTTACTAGCATATCTTATTTTACACCTAGGATGTAAGCATGCACTCAAAATATATAATGTAGGGATTTCATTCTAATATTTTAAAAATGTTTGTTTCATCTTATTTACTATTGGTTGGAAAAATGGATATGTCTCATTTATTAAAAACTCATGAAATATCATATAAATGATGCACCGCATAGACAAATGTAGAATAATAAATTCCTGATAATCTAACCGTTGCATCATAAAAAGGTTTTAAAAATTCAACAAAAAAATTTACAATTTTAAAATGATCGTCATTTAATTGTTGTTGATAATCATCATAATGATGACGATTATACAAAGATATTATTGGAATTTCATATGGTAATACACTTTTTAACATTAAATATAATGAATTCCACCTATGTTGAACATTTAAAGAGAATTTTTTATGCAACATTTGAAAAAAATCACATGTTTCATCAAATTGTTGCTATCGCTTTCTTGAACTAGATATAAAACTTATAGCATCCCTAATAAGTTCAATATAAATTTTAATTTCTTTTACATCTGATTGTACAATAATATTAATTATGTGACACATACATCTTTGGTAAAATAATTTAAAACCATTTGGTGGACTTACTAGTTTTAAACATTGGTATTGTTGCAATATTATTAGCTGCATTATCAAAAGTTACATTACCTATTTTATTTCTAATTCCATATAAATCAAAATTTTCCATAATGTTTGCAAAAATTGTTTCAGCAATATGTGGATATTGAATTTTTCTAAATCCTATTAATCTTTTTTGTAAAATTCAATTTTGATCAATATAATGTGCAATTACAGCTATGTGCTCATCCTTAGTTCTAACCAACTAAATATCTGAAGTGCATGCTATATATGTCATTATTGTACTCAACATTAATAAGTTTTAATCTAAGCATATTAAATGAATTCATAATATCTAACATAATAGTATTTCTAGATACATATTTATATTGTGGACAATATGCTTTACTAATATATTCATCAAAACGTTTATTTCCTCTAAAACTTATTGGTAAATCTTCTTGACAAATAAATTTAACATGCAAATTTCTAGTTCTTTTAGAATCATAAGTCCATGAACTAACACTACCCTTAAGAGTAAAAGAAAGTTAGGTTTGAATAGTTTTGTCTTTATTCCTATTTTCACATGTACTAATATGCTAGTTAAATGACCTATACCGCTAGATATTTTGCAAGAAAAGTCGGTGTTACAAAGGTTGCAAAAAGCTCATTCCTCTAAAGTGTCATTCGCCATAGCTTTTATTATTATTATATACTTCGACTAGATGGAAGCTCTCTTCCGAGACTTCTTCGATGGCATAGTTGAAGTTAAAGTTCCAGTAGTCTTCATTGATGGCGTTACTTCAGCTTCAGGAAAATTTTCTTCAGGATATCCATAGCTTCCAGAACTTTGACCTTAGTAGTAAGCCATTGTTTGTGATTTGTGAAATATGAATTGAGTAAGAAAATTTGAAGATGGTAGTGATGACTCATAAACTACCAGTTCTTCTCGAAGTGTTTGCAACTCTATGAAATAATTCTTCACTAAAAGTTGATTTTGATTTAAAGTGGCAATCTCCTTTTCAAGAATATAAATTTGTGAATCATCACACTGATTAAATCTTTTTTCAAGGTCATCCCACACATCCTTTGCCAAATCAAAATAATGTACACTGTCAGCAATGCTAGGTTCCAATGTACTAATGATCCATGCGGCAACCATGTTATTATGAGCATGTTTCTTTGGATTAATTAGAACTATAAGAAGGCTGAACTAACTCCCATCAATGAATCCAAGCTTTTTTGTAATGTTCAAAGCTTTGCGCATATCTCTGCTTCAAGTGATGTAATTTTCCCTGTTCAATGGCTTGGAGTTGAATAAGTTGTTGAGATTTTTTGTACTATTAATAGCATCAAGAGCAACTCTTTAGATCCCATGTTTTGTGACTTTGAGGTGTTGGTGGCCATGTATTAGACAAAAACTTAAAAGAGATAGTAGAAAATAACTCCCAAGAGAGTTAAAACATACTAATAATAGTCAACACTTTTCACACATACATATGGAAAAGATAAAAGCACAAAGATATGTGCAATAAGTAGAAATAGTGCCAATAAACTTTTTATTAGAGTATCGGTCACATGAGAACCATGAAGAAGAAAAATAATGATTCATGGACTATAAAGAAGTCTCCCAAAAAATGTCGAATCCAGTGTCGTAATCCAAATAGAAACATTGATATAGAAATATTTTAGGCTAGAATACTAAGGGGAAATGGCTGTGTGGATGAACCCAAAAAAAATGGCAGCGAAAGAGCTTGGAAGGCCTTCGGCGAAATCGACGATCAACATCTGGAATGGTGAGTGGCAATAGCTACGAACAGCAAACACTAGTTGCGATCAAGAGTGGGGCATGGACGAGAAATCACTGTGCTGCCTCTGGTACCATGTTGAACTAAGCACATAGTGATTTCTAAGAAGGGAAATATTGAGAGAATATGGAAGACGACAATGGTGGCTATGTTATTTTTTGGAAAAAAAGTTATAGTTCATTATACCCTTAAAACATTAAATACAAATAGATACAATGATCAGATTTGTGATGATACAAGATCCGGATGACTAGACCTTATCAAACAGTAAGGTGGTATAGTAGAAGAAAAGCCAAAAAGATTTAATCATACTATTAATTACAATTAAAATATTTAATCTAGACTATTTAATTGAATAAATTACTAGTAAATAACTACATTTAGATTTGTTTCTTAACAAAACACAATCACCTTTTATTAACACTAGATGGTTTTATCATTAAAGTGACAATTTGATTATTGTGAGAATCTCTTTAAATCTTAAAATCTCAAATTCAAATCTTTACTTAGATACATGCCTTATATAATGTTTTAATGGAAACTCATTTTCTAGTGGCACAATTTAAATTAAAGAAAATCAAAGAGAGATTCAAATAATAATGAAAGAGAGATTTAAATGGGTAGTAGTGCATTGCATAAATCTTAACAGTCACATGTACGACTTCTTAGCTAATAGATGTGAAAAGAAAGAAGTTGTCACAGGTATTATCGAATATAATGTTCTATTTGTGCGAATTCATAAATACTAATTGAATAATAACAGTTATAATGTATACGAGGAGAAAAATCAAAGTTATATTAATTTAACGAGTTATTAAAAAATTTAAATAATTTAAATTTAATTTAAATTATTAAATTAAAACATTACTAGAAAAATAACTTATCACTGGAGAGTATTTTTCCATTTTTAACATCAGACCAATATATATCTCATAAATTCGATTCTATTTGTTTTCGTTATTATATACTTTTATTTTTTAATTATGTATTATAATATTTTATAGTAATATTTTTAAAATAATTTTAAATTAAAAATTATAATAAAATATTTATATTCTAATTTATGTATTTTGTTTTTAAAAAAAAATAACGTAAACCTCACCTCCGCTTCACGCAAAAGCTGTAATCTCGACACCGACGGAAGATGACACTGCCACCTACCGTACGGCACCCTCGCCCTGTTTTGGTCGCGTCCCCCTGAGGGTGCCGCCAGATCCAGATCGAAATTGGAACGGAAGGTAATCCCAATTTCTGCCCACATTCTCATTCCTTCTTCGATTCTCTATCGTTGCAGTCTCTTTGCACCAACAATCAACATCAAAAATCCCTTTTCTTTCTTGTTTGCGCACGAGCATGTGAGAATGCCGGACCCGTCCGATGTGCCTTTTCTTCTATTCGGTTCTCTCCCGCCTCTTGTTGACGTCCGCCGACGATCGAGACGATTGCCTGAGGTTAAATCGAAATCCGTTGTTGTTATTCGAAGATCCTCTCTTAAACGTGTTTGTGCCATGTGATTTGCACGAAAGTTGCAATTTTGACGGTTTTCGTTTTCTTGTTTTCTTTTGTGGATTAGGTTTCGCTGGCGGTCCTCTGACGAAGGTTGAAATTTCGAGTCTTTCTGTGTTCGACCGAGGTATTATTCTTAAAGGCGTCCTTACGTCGTATTCCTTGCTTTTTGCGTTTTTTTATTGTACCGATGATAAATTCCTTGGAATGTTATATTTGTGAGGTTCATGTCACTCCCCGCACTTTTGACAAAAGCAATTGTCAATTGATGAAAAGAGAGAGTTGGGGCAGTCCTTATTTCACTCGGAAGTGAACACTTTACACGTTGGGAAGCTCACGTAGTTGATGAAATGATAAATGATGCTTTTGTCTAGTGCTTTTGTTATTTTATTTTAGTATTTCAGATAGATTACCTTTTGAGAAGATAGTGGTCTTTGAAGGATTGGGAGGTAATAATTGGGTATCCCACAATTTAGCATCACATCCATCAACATTTAGTGTTCTATAGTACTTCCACTCTTGATGCTCAGATTTGAAGGTGGCGAGAAGAAGAAATTGTTTCATCATTAAGATTGATATTCCTAGGATCTTATAAAGGATAATTCAATGCACAAGGCTTCAACCAACACCAATCTGGGATTTGAAAAGAATCTCGTTTTAGAGTCTTACCTCTATTAACGACGACATCATTTTGTATGATTTGAACTCCTAACCTCTATGTTATGCTAAGGTATATCCTCTTTCCATTTCAATAGAACAATCTTACCATTATGCTAAGGTTTATCCTCTTTAATTCCCAAGATCTTATTTTATACATAATTCCGTTTTTTCTTGGAACCTTCCTCACTTTTTATGTTCGTCATCCTTTAGCATCTCTCCCAGCTCCTGAGTTGAATCATCTTTCCCTTCATATTGGTCAACACATATGTACTCCCTTCTTCATTCTCAATGACACATTGAACCTTGACAGCCTTCTGCTCTAATGTTGTTAGTTGCTACTAAAAATATATTTTGTTCTTTACCATCTATGGTGTTCCCAATCATGTTGTCATATTTATTTGCACCACATTTTTTCCATCCGAAGATTGATATGTACCCATATATATTTTATTTTGAACTAATTTGAAAGGGAGCTCAGCTACCTCATACACATTCATTCTTTTTGACTGTTAGTTTTGAAAATAATTAATTGATCTTTCTAATCTCATGCAGCTGGTATTTTTAGAAAACAAGTAGAGACAACATAATGGTCTCAGAGAAGGATGTATTTGATATTTCAGGACCTAAGCATCTGACTTCTATGGATTGGTATAGTGTATTCTCTTTTTTGGACTGTGAACAAGGTTACAACTTTTAGTTGATTGTTGATATTTCATTCTAAAATTATGAATGGATTTACTTCAGCGGATAATTAAACTGGAACTAAACCACTTTTTGTTCTGCATCACTATTCTAACATTTCATTACTTACAAGTCAACAACTTAGTAGATTGTAACAATGTGTAAGTTATCAACACAGATTGGGAAAAATATGAGCCACACATGTTCTACAAATTGAATTTACTTACCAAGTGATTAATGTTCTAGTTTTCTTTCATCAGATGAGAAAATTTGGTAAATCAAAATTTACAGCCTATATATCACATGTGTCTACTATTGTAGTGGAGTTGTGAATCTTATTTGTGCTTTTTACAAATACCATTCATCGTGTAAGATTGTAATTTCCATAATTTAATGAGGTATTACTTTGTCAAATTAGAATTTACATGGTCAATAATGATAAGTAGATTGTTTCCGTTCTTTTGGTGGAGTTCTGAATTTTTTGATCCTTATTTTTGCATTTTCTATGCAATCACTAAGGGATGAATTAGGGGAGTTGGAAAAACTTGGTGAAGGGGATGCATAGAGTGAGATGGTGCTCGTTAGTTTTTTTAATTTTCAATATATGCTTTAGTTGATTAATGCCTATGATTAGGGGTCTTAAATTAATTATTTGAGTGCAAACCTCATTTGATAATTTGTCATATAATAGAATATTATATATTGTAACGTTAGAGCTTGATTAAAAATTTTAGAAGTATGTCCAAGGTTGGAGAAAGGAGAGAGTTTGCACTCTTGTTGCACTTAAGTTTCACTTTACAACACTTCAAAAGATTTTATTCCCAAACTTTTGCATTCAAAATTACATCAAAGGGAAGTAGTTCTTGTAATTTGTAAGTTATTTTCATTTGTTTTAGCTATAGTTTTATAGTTCATGTTTCCCCCCTCCATGCGCAACCATGGGGTTCTGGGGAAACGGGGGCCAATTCCTTGAATCGGCCAGCAGGCGGCTTGCCGGTTGTTTCCCCCCTCCATGCGCACCCATAGGGGGGTTTCGGGGAAACGGGGGCGGTTCCTTGAACGGCCAGCCGGCGGCTTGCCAACTGTTTCCCCCCTCCATACGCACCCATAGGGGGGTTTCGGGGAAACGGGGGCCGGTTCAACCGTCGGTGGCTAGCTAGTTGTTTCCCCACCCCTTTTCCTCTTGACGTCTGTAAAAGCATGGGATTTAACGGAGGACTTATATTTTTCGGGAAAACGGAAACCGTCGGATTGTATGTTTCATACACCCGAACGGCCACCGCCGGCTTCCTTGCCGACGGCGTCATCCCGAAAATCTTTCCGGGATATCGAGAGGGTAGGCTTACGCCTCCCGGAAAAGAAATGGACACCGTTGGGTTGTACGTGTTCGTACACCCGAACGGCCGCCGCCGGCATCCTTGCCGGTGGTGTCATCCCGGAAACTTTTCCGGGGCATCGGGAGAGTAGACTTACGTCTCTCGGAAAAATGTATGGGCACCGTTGGGTTGTATGTGTTCGTACACCCGAATGGTCGCCACCGGCATCCTTGTCGGTGGCGTCATCTCGGGAACTTTTCCAGGGCATCGGGAGAGTAGACTTACGTCTCCCGGAAAGACGTACGGGCACCGTCGGGTTGTACGTGTTCGTACACCCGAACGGCCGCCGCCGGCATCCTCGTCGGTGGCGTCATCCCGGAAACTTTTCCGGGGCATCGGGAGAGTAGACTTACGTCTCCCGAAAAAACGTACGGGGACCGTCGGGTTGTACGTATTCGTACACCCGAACGGCCGCCGCCGGCATCCTTGCTGGTGGCGTCGTCCCAGAAATCTTTCCGGGACCCCGAGAAGGACCTGTGGAGATCGGATAAAAATTCGTAAAGTCTGCTGGGAAACTTAGAGTTTCCACGTAAAAAGACCCGACAGAAGGGTCACAAGTGAACTGAGCTCGACCGGGCCGGGTGGATTTACCCGGCCAGGAGGGCGGCCACCGGTACCTTCGGACGTGTTTCCGAAGGAATGATACCCAGGTCCGTCTTCCGACTGTTCCCTTGCACAGGAAAGGTGTTATGTGGTCAAGGCTCGACGAAGCATCGTAAAAACATACGTAAAACGGCGAGGGTGGAAGGACTTACATGTAGGGGCGTCGTCAACGGGGATCGGAAGTTCTCGCTCCGGCACGGCGAAAAGGCGTTGGGGCCCCGAGCTACTTTCCTCATTCGGAACCGGTGGACGGTTGTTTCTCCAGAGGGTGTCAGCCTTCTTCCCAGAAATTCAAGCCCTTTTTGTGATGTGGGGGGGGCTGCTCCTTTTATAAGGGATTGCCTTCCTTCTTTGGGGGCACCCGAAGATGGAAGGCGGCATGATTCCGGGCTTGATTACGCGGTCCGCGTAATCGATTTGCGAGATTTCAGTGATTAAATCTCGTCGTATTTTCCTGATTGATTCGGCTTGCCTTCTTGGGTAGCTAATCGGTGGCCGCTACGTGGCAGGCAGAAGCCAGCTGGTCCCCCCATCATTTTCACCAAATGTGGGTTTTTAGGGTCCGGGTGCCGCTTCATTGAAGCGGCTTGCCGGCGGCAAGCCGGCTCCATCCCCCCAACTTTTCACCAAATATGGGTTTTTAGGGGTTTGGGTGCCGCTTCCTTGAAGCGTGCCTGCCGCCTCTACCCCCCCCAACTTTTTACCAAATGTGGGTTTTTAGGGGTTCGGGTGCCGCTTCCATGAAATGTCTTGCCGGCAGCAAGCCGGCTCCATCCCCCCAACTTTTTACCAAATGTGGGTTTTTAGGGGTCTAGGTGCTGCTTCCTTGAAGCGGCTTGCCGCCAGCAAGCCAACTCCATCCCTCCAACTTTTTACCAAATGTGGGCTTTTAAGGGTCCAGGTGCCGCTTCCTTGAAGCGGCTTGCCGGCGGCAAGCTGACTCCATCCCCCTTTAAGCATGGGGTCAACAGAATGCCCCTCCCTAGGTGAGGTTGTATGACTTTTGAGGAAGGAAATTGACATCCTAGGTTTGAATGACCCTCCATGCGTAGACGATAAGTCATGCGAGATTTCACGCTTTTGTGAATTATCCATCGTAGGTCGGACAATAGAATCGGGCTTACACTCTCGGTCACTTGAGCAGAGGATGCCATATTGCTAGCCGGTTGGTTGCACGGCAGCCACCTTGTGGGTGTCGGCAACCGGGTAACGAGGTGGAAAGTGTTCGCGAACCGTGCCCAAAGGTTGGGCCGTATCTCCCTGCGTCTTAGATCTTAAACGGCTGATCACGCGGTAACCACCTTGTGGGAGCCGGCCACCGGGATGTGATGTGAAGGCTTCACATGTTTCTTTTCCGAAAGTTGTTGTGAATAGTCACATCACACTTTTTGTGACATTACGTTCCGTCCGGTTGGTTATGTGGTTGCCGCCTCAGGGTGTGGAGGCGGCAACCGGCTGAGGATGTGATATATTGCTTTTTCAAAAGTTGCCATCGTCACAGTGGTCACATCGTACCTTTGCGATTTTACGCTCGAGTCGGCTATTCACGTGGTTGCCGCCTAGCAGGAGGCGGCAACCAGCTGGTGACATGATTGAAAAAGCTGCGACGAACGCAGTGAATGGTCACGTCGTACCTTTGTGATTTTCTCTTTTAACCGGCTGGTCAGGCGGCAGCCGCTTTGCGAGAGGCGACAACCGGACGAAGGTGCGCCTGCCTTGCGTGCTTCTGTACTTTTCTCGATTTTCATTCGTCTTTTTTGGTTTCCGTACAACTTTCTCGGTTACCGTGCCTTGACCGTACCTTTTCAAAGTTGTCAGGAATCGTTTCAGCTTTCTTGATTTTTGTGCAACCGGTTTTTGAACTGGTTGTCGCTTCCACCTACGCGGAATCCGGGTGACCTATTTCCCTATAAATAGAGGGGAGGTCGTTGGAGATTTCCTCATCCCTCCCTCTCGTTTTCACTCCTTCCTTGAGTTCTCGTTTGGATTTTCTTCTATCTTTCCTTAACTTCTTCCCTCGAGTTTTAATCAACATGCTTTGCACGAAAAATGTTACGGGGCACGTCCACCAATCAGCTTCTAGGTCTGCGCGACGATGGTTCGATCTTCTGCCGGTGACTTTGAGGAACATGCTGGCGAAACAGCTCAACTGCCCCAACCGGGCCGAATCGGCCCGCCTAGCTATTTTCTTTTAATTAACCGGCAACGGCTTCAACGCTACTTCGGTCGAGGCCATGTCTCATTGGTGGTTGGGAGAACGGTGACGGAGCTCCGGTGCTTCTAACTCCCGTGTGCCAATGGAAGGTGAGGCTTCAGCGGAGGCCCCCCTTCAAAGCTCGCGGCGTCGGATGCGTCGCAAGGCCACCGTGAACTGGCAACAGCGTCTTGCCGGAACTCCATCATGGCCGTTCGAGATTCCTGATGACACAGCTTCAGAGACGGGATCGGTCTGGCTGGCACTCCCTTGGTATCGCACTTCGACCGGTTCTAAGGAGGCGGCGGCTGACGGCGTGGCTCCCCCTGAAACCGATCAGGATTTGGCGTCCCCCGTCGATGGCCGCTTGGCCGTAAAGACGGTGTTACTTGGGAGGCCGGCCAAGTTCGACTGATTGCCAAAGGTGGAGCAGCTGTTTGCCAGGCAAGGCTTGCTTCCTTTCGTCCGGGACTTCCGCCGGGTCAAGACCGTCCCTGGCTTGGTGGCCGAGATGTACTCCAACCTATCGGAGGTGGAGTCGCAACTTTATCTGAGCCTCCAGTCAGGACCGATGGAATTCTCCGATGCGCTCTTGTTCGAGGTGTTGGGACTCTGTTTTACCAGTCTGGACATTTTCTCCTCCTTGTCGAACATTCCTTGGAGCATCGGCGACATCAATGCGGTAGTTGCCGCGGATGCCGATTTTGACCAACGGATCTTCAAGGCTCGGGACCTGAACCCGGTTGCTCACCTCGTCTCCTTTGTCCTTAACAACACAATCCTCCCGAAAGGGGGGCATTGAGACGAAATTAGTGTGGCGACTTACCTTGCGACTTTCGCAGTGGTAATGGGTTGCCAGGTGAACTGGGCGGCGGCAGTTCGGCGCCAGATGCATGGCGTGATTCTCCCGGTCCGGCGGCCTCCTAGCCAGTTGCTCTTTGGGGAGGCGATGGTGGAGCTGGCCCACTTCCTCCGTATCTCAACCGGAGGCCGGTAGAGGGTTCCGCTCCAGATCCGGCCCATTACATCAGTTGACTTGGGTCGGTACGAGAGGCTTGCCTCTAAGCAGTCTAGCTCGTCATCCGGCAGGCGGTCAACCAGGCACCGTCCTCCTGCTCCTGCTTCTACTTCACGATCTACCGGTGGAACTTCTTTGAACCCAGATTATGCCGAGGATTTGCGCGTGTCGTTGGACCATCTCTATGCTCGAGACGAAGTCATTATCCGACTGTTGAGCCGGGAAGATCAGTTGATTCAGCAAGTGGATCAGATAGAGCGGCGGGAGCGCCAGAGAACTGACCCCCGGAGATTTGAGCCCCGGAGGTTTGAACCCTTAAAGTCTTCTGAGGAGGAGTAGTCTGTTTGTACCCCCCCTTTTTAAATGATGAATAATATCTTAATTTTAATGGAAACTCGTCTATAACTATCTTCTCGAGTGATTTTGTGAGTTTGCGGGTGAGATTTGGAGTGGTGACACTAAGACCACATTTGTGCCATATTGGGAATTTTGGGGGAGCCGGCAGTCGGATTATCTTACCGGCTTGTTGGCGGCGGGCCAATTGGTCACCCAAACTAAATACGTCTAAGTATGGTTTTCAGGGTGCCGGCAACCGGGTTTTCTTACCGATTTGCCGGTGGCGGGCCGGTTAAACGTCCGATCCATACGTCTAAGTATGGTTTTCGGGGTGCCGGCAACCAGGTTTTCTTACCGGTTTGCTGATGGCGGGCCGGTTAAACGCCCGATCCATACGTCTAAGTATGGTTTTCGGGGTGCCGGCAACCGGGTTTTCTTATCGGTTTGCTAGTGGTGGGCCGGTTAAACGTCTGATCCATATGTCTAAGTATGGTTTTCGGGGTGTCAGCAACCGGGTTTTCTTACCGGTTTGCCGATGGCGGGCCGGTTAAATGCCCGATCCATACATCTAAGTATGGTTTTCGGGGTGTCGGCAACCGGGTTTTCTTACCGGTTTGCTGGTGGCGGGCCGGTTACACGCTCGATCCATACGTCTAAGTATGATTTTCTGGGTGCCGGAAATCGGGTTTTCTTACCGGTTTGCTGGTGGCGGGCTAGTTAAACGCCCGATCTATACGTCTAAGTATGGTTTTCGGGGTGCCAGCAACCAGGTTTTCTTACCGGTTTGTCGATGGCAGGTCGGTTAAACGCCCGATCCATACGTCTAAATATGGTTTTCGGGGTGCCGGCAACCAGGTTTTCTTACCGGTTTGCCGGCAACCAGGTTTTCTTACCGGTTTGCCGGTGGCGGGCTGGTTAAACGCCCGATCCATACGTTTAAGTATGGTTTGTCGGTGGCGGGCCAGTTACACGTCCGATCCATACGTCTAAGTATGGTTTTCGAGGTGCCAGCAACCGGGTTTTCTTACTGGTTTGCCGGTGGCGGGCTGGTTAAACGCCCGATCCATACGTCTAAGTATGGTTTTCGAGGTATGTTGAGGAGTCGATCGTACCTGGGTACTGGTGGCGGTGGCTGGTCATTTTACCGGGCAACCGACTGATTTTTTCGCGCATCGTCTTGTCTTGCGCGGGTTGTGGTCCGGGCGTCCAATGGTCTGAGCTGGCATGCATGGGCGAGCTTTCCTCACCTTCGCCTGGGACAGTTGACGTTCTGACTTGGGTTGTGTTGAGGAGTCGAACATCCTTTGGTAATGGTGATGGTGGTCGGCTGATCTTACCTGGCAACCGGTTATTTCGCCTGCACGCTTGATTATACGTTAGTTCCAAAGGTGGGGAAGGAGTGTTGTCCCTTCCCCTTATCTATGGATATCGGTGTCGTGTTGTGTAGAAAGGTCAGGACGTTTTCTGGTAACTCGTTTTGCCCATAGTCATGCTGATTCATCCTTACTAGTTCGCTCTGGGGTTGTAGAAATGATGGGTAGAATCATGCGGGTTCCAGAAATGTGGGCATCGGAACCTGGGGGTGGAAGCGACTTTCAGCGGGATGCCAAGCCCAATGTTGATGACTTAGCTGGGATGTCAAGCCCTAGGATAAGAGAAAAAGGGAGAAGTGGGTGTCGGCAAATGGGTTCCGACACCCAGTTGTATTGGCGGACTTCGATGGATTGCCAAGCCCTGAAAGAAGGGGATACTTGGTCAATCGCGACAAGTCGGGTATTGGACTGCCAATAGACGGTGGAATCCTAAGATCTACCTTTCCCTTACTTCGAAGTCCATATGCTTTCAGGACTCGGCAACAAGTAACTTTTCCTTTTCTTTTTTTTTTCTCTTTTTTTTTTTTTTTTTTTTTCTTTCTCTCTTTTTTTCTGTTGAAGAAGTATTCTAGCCACTGACTTTTCTTCTTCTCTTTTTTTTTGTTCTTCTCTATTACAAAATAGAAAATAAGAAAACTGAATAAAAGAATGCTACTAGCCCTCCCCACATACTGTTGGCAAGTAAAATAACCCAACGTTGTCGCGACTGGTGTATCAAGAGGGGATATCTTACCTAGAGGGAGTCGAAGTTTGTGATCTCCCTCATTGTCGGGTGGCACTCGAGCTAGGTAAAGAATGGGAGGTTGGATACTCATTCGAGGGGAGGAGTGATCTCCCGTTGTTATCTTGTAATCACTCGGAATCAGCAAAGATCATGGGGATAAGGACGAACCTGGATTACTCACCTTGTTCCATCTTTGTGCCATCGAAGTTGAACAAGATGGGCACTCGGATTCTTGATGTAGAAATCTGGACGTAGTTGGTGTCACTCCTGGGGTCGATAGTTCGTCCCTGAGGTCCGAATACAAACTCCTCTATATAGTTATCGAATAAATCACACATTAAACACGTAAGAAACATTACAACTAACTAACTCCATATACTTACCAATTAACAATACAAACTCACATATAGTTACAACATAATTGTACAGACTTATGGAGTTAATAGTCAAGTGATAACATATTAACTAACGAATCATCAACATTTTTCAAGACTTTAAATTTAATATTACTCATCATCAAAACATAAATAGATAATTATTAAAACATTATCCCTAACACCTTTACACTACTATTCAAATTTTATATGTAAAGGACTTCCATATGTGTGGATGAGTAGTAATATTATAATGGTTAAGCAACATATGATTTTATTAGGAATATAGGAGTTGCACCTATTAAAAATAAAATAAGAGAAAATTAGGTTAGGTAATTTGATCATATTTTTAAGAGATTAAGGAATGCATTAGTTAGAAGTGGAGAATTAATTAGTATAGAGGTAATTAAAAGATGTAAAAATAGGTAAAATGAGGCAGGTGGTCTCTGAAAATTTTGAGCATTAGGGAAATGAGATTTTGAAGGGGAGAGGTTAGCAAATGAGGAAAAACATTCCTTTTATAGTTGGAAAAATTGATTTTCTTTTCTCTAATTCTTCATATATATGTTTAGATCAATTGGCTGATATCCTCACCAAATGTTTGAGTGTTTGTTTGAAGGTTTATGTAGGTGGTGTTTGTGTTTTTGGAATTAGTGTGAAGTCATATGAAATGATAAGAAATAATAGTCAAAATTTTCGTCATTTTTTATCATTTTTCACTAATTCCAAAAGTACAAACACCATTGTAATAAGTTGGGTATGATTAATATATATAATCTAACTTGAAGGAAAGTTTTAGTAATTACTATTATATTGTAAGGGTATTTCTGGTATAATACAATGTAATGAGTTGTAATATAAGACCCTAACTTGTGTTACCATCATTACACAATAATAGATTATACTTTTCTACTCTAGCCAACAATAGAAATGAAACTTCGAATCTATCTTTTTTAATGGTAAACTGTATAATTCTTGTATTATTGCTTTTACAGGAATTGTCCTCTTCACAGAAGATCTGTAGTTGCTAGTTTAGTTCAGGGCATATATGTCCTGGAACGTGATCGACAACAAAATCTTTCAGGAAGCATGGCTCTTGCACCACCTTGGTGGGATTTTTTCCAATTTCAACTAATACAACAGCTTGTTGATGATGCTGATCTTTCCATATTTGGTGGCATTTACGAATACAAACCCTTTAATTCAGTACAAAATGCTATAATAGGAAAGGTTCCTAGATATGTCATTGCATTTCGAGGCACAATAACCAAAGGTGAATCCACTCCTCGAGATCTTGAATTGGACCTTCATTTGGTAAGGAATGGATTGCATCAAACTTCTCGGTGTAGAATTGCAATGCAGGCTGTCCAAAACATGGTTTCTGTTGCTGGGACATCAAACATTTGGTTAGCAGGTCATTCTCTTGGGTCTGCATTTGCCACATTTGTTGGGAGGAACATGGCAAAGAATGGGGTCTTTCTAGAGTCTTTTCTTTTTAATCCACCTTTTGTTTCTGCACCTATGGAGAGGATAAAGGACAAGAATGTGAAACTTGGTCTCCGAATTGCTGGTAGTGTTATCACGGCAGGACTAGCCATTGCCATGAAAGGTCATCAGCAACGGCCACATTCAAATGATCATTTCACCAGCTTATCATCATGGATTCCGCATCTCTTTGTGAATCCAAAAGACCATATCTCTTCTGAGTATATTGGTTACTTTGAGCACAGGCAAAAGATGGAGGATATTGGAGCAGGAAATATAGGGAGGCTTGCAACACAACATTCGCTTGGTGATCTTTTCCTTGGTGCATTCGGACAGGAATCTGATCCACTTCATCTCCTTCCATCTGCTAGTTTGAACGTAAACAGGAGTCACACGCCTGATTTCAAATGGGCTCATGGAATTCATCAGTGGTGGAAGCCAGATTTGGATCTGCACCATAGGCAGTATCAATACAGATAACATGCTTACACAAGACGCATTGCAGTTATCCTTCTTTACAAAGAACCTGGTTTGTGGATCTATGGGGCACCAATTCACTTCCTATGACATTCATACGGTGACTTCTGCTGTCTCTGTTCAAGTTAAATAAAGCTCCTGGTGAATGCTTGGGCCAAGAATTTAAAGGGCTGTTGTATACTTCTTTGTGGCTTCTCTATTGCAGGTCAAACTTTCTCTGTCGGGATATTTTCCTTTGTGTTTTTTACTCTTATGCTTGTGAAAGAAACTTGTGCATCTGAATTCTGTTGCAGATTATTTTATCGTTTGTGATGTTTTAGAATGATGATCTGTTGTTAATATAGAAAAATTCAAATTATAATCCTATGAGTTAGTTCTTTCTAGTACTTCTGTTTATCATTAAATTTTTGGTTAAATTACATAAATTTAAATTTTTTCTTACAATTTTCAAACAAATAATTTGTTTGCTGGAAGTATATATTATGTGCATATTTATGTGTGACTCATGTAGCTGATGTAGCCTTTTTATGAAATAGGGAAAGGACTCTTATTGTCTGTAAGACTTGTTTACAGTGATGATGAACGGGAAGGAATATGGTGTATCTGGTAATAGAAGTGCTCTAACTCTAAATATTATATAGAGTTAGAGAGTTGTGTTTTGTTACTAAACGAAGTTGAGTTTTACAATGAATTGTAAGATAAAATTTGTATATAAAGATTTGTATGGTGATGATAATACATGAAAGTATATAAAGCTAGAGTACAAGAATTCTGCTCAAATTGAAGGTGATCTATTGTAAGGTTGAATCAGCTGATGTGTTGAAGTTATTAGGCCCAAAGTTTACTAACATAAACATGATTCCTTGGTTGGGAGACTTTTTTGATATTAATAATGGTTTTTTTTGGATTTAAACTTAAAACTTTTTTCCTTTAGGAATTTAATATTAATAAGGTGAAGAAATGTCAATTGGGTTATTTGTTGTTAGTTAATTTGTTAGGAGAGTTTCCAATATCATGATTAAGGATATACGATTGTTTCCATACTTTTTTCAACATTTGTGGATGAATCATGTTTTTGTGTGCAATGTTTTTAACTTAAATTTTTTTAGCATTTTTTAATTAGGTGACAATGGTGTTTGGTTGATACAATGTTTTCCAAAAACAATTTTGTAAAATGATTGTAATACTCTTTCTATGTTAACTGTATTTGTTATCTCAAATTGTAGTTCTTGAACATAGAAAAAATTGCATAACTTAATAAGTACTTCCTTCACTTTGTGAGGTAATGTTCATTTGACAACTAGTGATTACATTAAAATATGATTATCATGAACCCTTTAGATCTGCAATGTAAAATTATACTCCAAAATTAAAATATTAGTTACAGCACAATCTTGCTAGTTAAACAAAACTACATTGTCCCTTCCAATCGCTTCAAAACATCCAATCCACCATGCAACAAACCTTAAGAAATGTGTAAAATGGGATTAGATTGAATTAAGCACTAATGAGGGCAAGTCATTACAATATATAAGGTGATTCTATGGACCCACATAATTGGATATCATTTACCCACCTAAAGAACACATACATGTTACTTAATACATTCACATTACACTCTCCCTCATGTTGGGTATAGATATTTATCATGCCTAGTTTGTTACACAAAGATCTAAAAACATTGGCATTCAAACTCTTGGTGAAGACATCAATAAACCCTAAACCCTAAATCTTAAGTTCTTGAAAGATGGAGGATATCAATCCATCATGTCCCTAATATAATGGCAATCTATGAAAAGTAGAATTATTTGATATGAATATGACTGCTCAATTGACAAGTTAAATTGCCAATCTAAAAATGCAAGTTCTTTAAGCAAAATGATTTTATTCACATCATCTTACAAGCAATTTATGCTACTGATCTATATTTACTTCACTTGATTTGGATACAAGATTCTACTTATTATTTTGCTGTATCACCAAGTTTCTACCAACATAAGTGCAAAGAACTTGAAGTGGATTTCTTATCATCTTCACTTGCATAGCCAAAATTTGAATAAGCTTAAATCACCAAGTGACTGTGTCTTTTGTATATTAGGCCCTTTCCCAAAGTGTCTTTTAACATACACAACTATGTGCTACACACTTAATCAACTTACTTTCCTTGTTTCATACATGAATTAATTCACAAGGCTAATAGAATATGCAATGTCTAGTCTCGTGACAATAAGGTAGACTAATTTTCTAATTAGTTTTTTGTACCATCCATGGTTTTCGAGCTTCTTGAACAATTTGTCTTAAAAAGGTGAATTGGATTTCAATGGGTGTAAGCTCAGATCCTAGGCATATTTCCATTGCGATGGTACTATTCTTCCTTTAAAGTATGCAAATTCAATCTTTAGAAAATTTCTTGATTTTCCTGTCCTTAGTGGCAAAACACCTTCCAAGATAAGTCTTTATATTCACAATTTCTTGGTATTACTATCTATAATCTATAATCTATAATCAAAATATCATCAACATATACAAATACGACATCATCAACAAATGCAACCAATACAACACAACCGATAGTAATCTTGCAATAGAAGAAAAAATGATCCATTTGACTCTAATATCATGTAAAAATACACTTCCAAAAATTCTTGAACAAAAGAAAGAGGCTCATTTACAATATAAGAATGAAGTCTACCATATCACACTTAATATGAGATTATTCCAATAAAAACATCTTGTTACTAAATGCACAATAAAATATATATGATTAGAACAAAGCTTTTGATCTAAGAAATTATTTGTTCAGTGCATCAAGAACCCATCTATTTTAATTCTCAACCAATGGAATGAGAATTGGTCCTCCTCTACATTAGTCTTTGGCCCCTTCCCTGTCTTATTAGTTTTACATATGTATGTTTTGTGGGGATTTAGCAAACATTCTAGATGGAGGCATGTGTCTCATTCAGTCAACACCAACTCTAGGAAATTTATTCTATATATATATAGTTTGGTACATTTATATATATATATATATATATATATATATATATGGTTGGTGAATTCTACCAACAAATCCAATGCTTTTGTCTTACCCCTAAGCCTCATAAATCTAAGGATTGCTTTCTTCAATACCTTAAAATCTTTGACGATAGCTATTATAGTAATTAATTAACCACTTGAACAAGAAAGGTCATTTCATCTTTGTCACTATTTAAAATCTTATATATTCCAAGTTTGATGTGGTGGCAATGGTTGGATTCACATCTAGTTTGGAGGAAGGTTCAACCAACAAGGTTAACAAAGTCTATATGCCTATATAGTGGATGAGTGGTAATATTGCAATTTGTAGTAATCCCTCTATTAATAGAGATAGGTAGGAAGAGGAACCCTATTAGATGGTTCATCAACATTAGTAAAATAAGCTTGAGACTTGAAAGAAGTGACATCAATAGAAATAAGGTACCTCTTACTAGGAGGATGATAACATTTGTATCCCTTTTGGGTTCAAGAATATCCAACAAAAATACATTTAAGAGATTGAGGGGGTAACTTATTAAGCCATGGGGACAAATTTTGAAGGAAAGCCACAAACCCAAATACCCTAGGAGTAAGAAAATAACTCTGTGTCAGAAATAAAGTAATAGAGAGGAATGCCAATGAAGTTGAAGACATACAATTTATGAGGTACAACACAGTGACAATTGCATTAGATCAAAAATACTTGCATACCTTCATTTGAAATAGCACGGTATGAGCAACATCTACCTAACTTATAATGGTCCACTATGTCGTTAAAATGAAAAAATTTCTTGTCTCACAACACCTAACTAACTAGATCATCCCTACCAAAAGTTGGAAAAGTAAATCTAAAAGAGGATCTAGGAAAAATACCCTCGAATCCTTCCTCCCTCGAAGGGCCTATCTCCATTCTTCACCTTGCCAGTGGCCCTACAAGTCCTTGTACGTCTGCAGATTAGTTGCTACATGCTATACTTTATTTAAAAGTTCTTTAATGGTGACTCAATTTTCTTGTTGGATCTTGAGCATCAATTCATGTACCTCATCTATCTTTAACTCTAATACCAAATTGTCACATACTACTAGATGTGTGGATCATCAGATGATCAAAGTGAGTTGGAGCTGGTTATTGTGGAGAGAAACTCCACTACTATTGTTCTTGTGGAGAGCACCCTAAATGGTGAGTTATCACTATGAGAGAATACCACCCTCCTCGTTACCATAGAATTGAACGAAAAACCTTCTTTCTATTCATTAAGCGTTCTATTTATGTTACATGTCTATTACAACAAATCAATATAACTATGTTAACAATTTAGACCTTTACTATTAATGGTTTGGACTGTTACAGCCATGGTGTACAGCCATGGTGTACAGCCATGGTGTACATGCATGGTGTACAATTCTCAGTTTGGTGCAAATTGGACAAAAGATGGAAATGAGGTTAGGGTTTCTGCAATAGGATTAAGGTTTCCAGTGCTCTGATACTGTTGTGTAAAATGAGATTAGATTGAATTAAACAGCAATAAGGGCAAGTCATTACAACCATTTAAAATAAAGATGATACAATGAACATGCAACCATCCCCCCACGCCCCCGCTACCCCCGCAACTACAAAATGGCCTACTAAACTCATGTTCCTTGTAAATTCCTTTCAACAAATTCCCAAATCCTCTCTTCCATATACACACGGTCCTGCAAGCGCCTAGGCATATGGCGCTCATTGGGGAAAAGAAGCAACTCATATGGCTTCCTAGCTGCAATCAAGGCATTAACAAGCCTTGCAGTATGGCGAAAATGTACATTTTCATCTATCATCCCATGAATAAGCAATAGTTTACCTTTCATATTAGGGACATGGTGCATGACAGAACTGCACTCATAACTCTCTGGATTTTCAGAGGGTAAGCCCATGTACTTTTCGGTGTAAAAAGTGTCATAGCCATCAAAGCCGGTGACTGGAGCACCTGCAATGGCACAGCAGAATGCTTCAGGAAATTTCACTAGAGCCATGGCTGAAAGATAGCCACCATAGCTCCATCCATAAAGTCCAATATGGCCAGCTTTGGCCAGCCCTTGCTTCACAAGCCATTCAGCACCAGTAACCTGATCTTCAACATCAATACAACCTAATTTATTCTTGAAACAGCTCTCAAACTTCAGTCCACGTCGGGCAGTTCCTCTATTATCCAACTGTCACATGCAAACAAAACAAGTTTCTTAAGCAATCAAAAGATCATGAGTTTGATCATATGAAATTTTAAAAGGCTATTGTAAAGGTTATGAAGTTACAATAGGGCTGTCTTGTCCAGTACACGAAGGCAAACCTGGTAACTGTGACCAGTAAGAGAGTTCTTGCAGGTATGAACCATGACACCTAGAACCTCGTTATATGGCAATATAAACATATCTTTAGCAGTGTGGAACAGAGGTACATTCAAAGACTTAACTTCGATTAAGCATTCAATGATGCAGAACAGTGTAAAATATTCCCCCCTGCCAGACTAATGTAACTTACAGATATATCAAGATCAGGACTATATTTTTTCAGAAACCATGGGGCTATATTCTGTGGCTTGAAGATCAAAATTATACATTATCTTCTATAAGATGTTATTTTTTCAGTTATTATATAGCTACATGTGTTTATAAATCATAGGTGGCCAGGTATTATACATGTGTGCACAATTTTTAAGGTGCATCAAAACTCAAAGTATAATAATACTAATATATAATTCAGTCAAATGAATTTGACAAAAATCCACTTGATTAAGTTATTGCAAGGCAAGTTGCTAAGGTATGATTGACTTACGCATTTGGCACTTATACACCCACCCTAAAATGTATGCCTTTACCTGTGTTTTCCTTGACTGCATAATGGAGAAAGTTCCTCCAAAATTGCATGCACTACACAGTGATTATGAATAGAAGTGGACTAGCTGTCATTCTTTCTTTACAAAGGCTGGCTAAAATATTTGCAAGTGGGAAACTATTGTAAACTTAAGTGCCAGAATTTGTCTACAGTTTTGGACATTTTATCACATTCACCATGGACAGTTTAAGTAGGCTTCCAGTTAACAACCATTGCAACAAGATTTGAGGCATGATTCCAATTGCCTGTGATCACGTGATCAACAATGAAGGTCACATGCTTGATTAGATTTTTCCAATTAAGAGAATGTAAATGAGGATTGCATCAATTGCCAATTTAAACATTCAGAATGGAAAAATTAAAAATAGATGCAAAACTTTTTAAGTGTTCTAATTTATGGCCCTTATATCTATGAGCTATTCAATTATATTGTTTACCTTCCATACTAGAACCCCTTTGCTCCGCAAATACTGGGCCCTCATATCAACCGTATTTATCCATGAATTGGAGACGAGCTGGACACTTGGACCACCATAAACATTAATCAGTGCTTTGTATGGAGGAGGTCCATACTTTTCTGCATCAGGTTTATACAAAGCAGCATATAATTTAGTACCATCATTAGCTGCTATTTCAATAATTTCTGGTGGTGAAAGAAGAGGCATTTTGAAATTTGATATGCTGACTTGCTGGTCATATAGAGTCATTATTAGGCTTCCGTCATGCAAAGAACAAAGCAATACCATAGGAGCTGTGTCCAGTGATTCATGAACATCAACAAAACTTCGCAGCTGATGATCCAAGGTTACAACATGTTTTCCATCTCCATGTGTCAGTCTCTGTGGAACCTGCAAAATGCCCCCCTGAGGGAAAAGGCTTGTGCAATATAAATTTGACTGCAAAGGCCCATCCATGGTCCCAGTAAAGTAGACATGTCCGGTACTCTCATTTATGCCAGCAATATGTTCGACCATCCAATCACCCTCCGTAATAGGACCCAGGCAATAACCATCACCATCATGAAGATAAAGATGTCTGAATCCAGTTTTTTCACTAGCCCATATGAAAGCAGCAGTGAATTTGCCCATTTCCTTGTCCAAAGGCATAAAGCAGTCATGTAAATTGACCCATGGTTCTTGTTCTTCAACCAGCGAAACCTTCCTATGTCCTGTGTGAATATCAAATCTAAGAAGTTTCAATTTGGTTTGAGATCTGTTTAAGACCTGAACTATTAGTGTAGCATTGGGCATCCAGTTAACTCTAGCTAGATATTCTTCGTCACCATTAGCTTGATTATGTTCCCCACAAAGAAGATCCATCCAATTAACATCACCACCAGAGGACGAAACAACTCCAAGCTTAACTTTCACGTTAGAGGCTCCAGCAAAAGGATAAGGATGATCCTCCTGGGAATCAGGCCCAACAGAACATTTACCCTGATGCATGATTCTAAAAAGAGGTACCTCTGAAGAATCAACTTCTGTGAATGCAATGTACTTGCTGTCAGGTGACCACCAAAATCCAGCCTTTCGGTCCATCTCCTCCTGTATGCATCCATCATAGTAAGTTTACACTGAAATGACAAAATAGGTTGTTCCTTGTCTCCAGTAAACAAAAAAGGATGTAGAAGTGAGTGATGAGAGGGAGGGAAAGTGTGACAGATTTACCTGTGCTATATATTCTGCAAGACCATGAGTCTGCACAAGAAAACAAAAAGATCCTTCAAATTATGAACAGAAAGATATCCTTATGAAACAAGACAGCAAGAGCAATAATATAATGCTGGACAAATCATGGAATAATTCTAGGCACTAATACCTAAGATCACTGCAACTAGATTAGTGTATGAGTGTGGCAAATAATGCAACAATTCCAAGCTTTCAGTACCTATGATCACAAACTGCAATTCATTGACCACCAAAATAATTGAGATTTCTTGCAACATTAAATTGAACTTCATTTGCAAAAGTGGTGGTGTCAACAACCTAAATAGGGTTATTCAATTCAGAACAGTTTTAATCAAGGAAACTAAAATGTAGGATATCACATTTACTACTAGTAAGAACTCAGAAGCATTTTCATTGAAACACAAGCAAAGGTCATATTGAGAAGTCATTGGCATTTTCATAATACATAATATCAAAGCATAGGAACTATGCAAATTACTATGGAAAAATTATGGATCAATCTCAGGCTTAACACATAAGAGCAAAGCAAGTAAATGCAGACACTGACGAATAATTAAGATTTATGGAACTATCATAAAACATATTGAACCCAATTTGCAAAAGAGATGTAAATATTCAAGAGGTTTGCATGAATCAGAACAATGCAAATTATGGAACAATCTCAAGCATAATACATAAGAGCAAAGCAACTAAATGCAATATATTGACAAATAATTAAGATTTCTGGAAACATCATAAAAGATATTGAACCCAAATTGCAGAAGAGGTTTATACAATTTGGAATATATTTTATAAACTGATTTAAATTTCAGGTTATGGCATAACCTATTTCTTAGAAGTCACAAGTAGTCCCCTCCTACCCAAAAATAACACGAATAAAGGGTGTGTCTATGATACCTACATATAACAACAATCACAACGAGTTGGCAAGCTTTTACTTACAGGTTTTAAACCCTACACCTACATGTGTATCATAATTTTGTGCGGATCCCATTAAATTTCAATCACAACCTCTATGGGATCATAGGCATGGTTGGATTTAAAATTGTAAATAGGTAATTATAACTACCATTAGGTAGTTACATCTTTGTAAGAGAGTTTTTAGGTACCATAGAATTTTCCAATTATAAAGCAAATGCATTACAGTAATTGGAAAGAAAATGCATGGTGAACACTGAGCCATCACATAACAAGTGACAGAAAGTAGGTGTCACCTTTGCATTTCCTCTTGCACAACAAGTCAAACGTTTTGGCTCCCCATCTGACAAGTTCAGCACATATAGTTCCTGATCTCTCACATAGGCAAGCATACTTCCATCTGGAGACAAATGTGGATCAATAATTGGTGAATCGGCAGTTGGAAGCTTAAGTTCTGGCTCAGAACAAGATACTTGCTTGAAAAATATCTGTAGGAAAAAAAGAATATTGGAGATTGATATCATAACAAGAGGAAAAGCTTTATGCAAAATAGTCAAAATAAATAATACAATAACACAAAGTATTCAACTGCTATCTTTGACAGAAAGTAGCTGATATAAAATATAGAATTATTAAAAAAAAGTAAGTGATATAAAAGTATACTGTGCTATGATGAAAAATAAATGGATGACAAGGATGCCACATGAGAAAACTAGGATATCTCAACTAGAAACTTAAAAATAGTTCCATACATAACAAGAAACAATTTTTATTTGTGAAGCTTAATCCTAAGGTAGCTACCACATCAGAAGTAAGATTCCACGATTTTATTCCTTCTGTACTTACTAGTCATGAAATAGGAAATTCAAATGGTATAATTCTCCACATTTTTGAGAAAATAGGAATTCTATTTATGTTTTCAAAATAATAAATACATCAAGAATTTCCCAAGTTTAACAAGTGAAGAACATAAGCCTCACAGACCCCAGCATAATTTGTTTATCATACTGGCACACATGGTGTGATGCCACGAATGAATTTTTGAAGATCTTCCGAAATTGCAACTTTCTCATAAGATGCACACCAAAGCAAGTGCATGATAAAACAGGATAAACGGAAAAATCCACGGTGACTGTGGAGTGTGAAGGTTCACTGTAAGCAACAAAATAGGAACAAGTTTTGCAAACACATGATCACACTGTAAATGACAAGGAATGCATTGAGACCATCATACTTGACAAAGGAACTAACAACATAAACTCGAAGAACAGAGTCTACTAACCCCAGAAGGCAGTGGCACCATGATTTCGGCGTTGGCCATGTACGAATTCTTAGGCACCCACTCGTACCTTGTCACCCCCAGACCCCTCTCTCTGGTCCTCTCCCTCCTAAGCTTCTCCTCCGCAGACATGTTGCTCTCGTCGAGCCCCCCGCCATCGGGCGGACTGAACACCATCACCTCCCTTCCCTTCGCGAGGTCAAAGGCAAAGACTTTCCGATGCAGCGAGCCTTCGGGGCTGTACAGAAACGTCACCAGCCGATCGTCGGGACTAAAGCTGAACGACGACGGTGCGGCGTACCCCGGCAAGGGGTACCGCACGATCTCGTCAACAGGGATGAGGAACCCGTCGTCGTTGGCGCCTGCTTGCTGCATCCCGACGCGATCGGGCGACGATGACTGCGTCTGCTTGTGGCTGCACACTCTCTTCTTCTTCTTCACACTGTCCGATTCTTCCTGTATCTCCACTCCCGATCGCATGCTATAGCCCAGCACTCTCAAGAAGGCCTAGGTCTTTTCACATCTGAGACTCGTGGTGGAAGAATCCCACCGCCGACGGACCGAGATTCCGACGGTGGTTTCGACAACGGCAGCGGCGGCGATGGCAGATCTATCATGGGAATAACCGAATTAATCTTTTAGTTTATACAAAACCACACGTTATATTTTTTATTATAATTATTATAATTATTTTTTAATTTATTTTTCTTATTATCAAAATTATTTTTTTATTTTATAATTATTTATTTAAAAATTATTTTTTACCACAGAGAGTGAATTCGAAGAACGATCCCATAATACTTCACTCTTGATATAGTTAAGTCTAAAACTTAAAAAACTTTGTTTTAAAAAAATGGATAGATATTGATCTCGTTTGAGGTTAACTTACAATAATAGAATTGAATCTATGTATAGTAATTAAAGTGACGAAAATTTATACGTTAAAATTTATAAATAATAATAACGTTAAAAGTAATTTTAAAAATTAACTAAACTTAACTTCAAACCAAATCACAGACATTATTCGAGATTTCAAAGAAACCTGAAGACGAGAGCCTAAGAATAAGTACAAATAAATAAAATACAAACTCAAAAGTAAATTGAAACGAGTCAATCTAGACAAAAAAAGCTCAATTAGCACCAAAGGATACATTTAGAAACCATTTTAGTTAACTTTAAATGTTAGAGTTAGAGTTAGAAGTAGTAAAAGTAATAAAATTAAAATTATATAATAATTAGTCTAATAAAATTTTATATATTAAAATTTATATAATAATAATAATACATAAAAATTGATGTTGAGCTGAAAAGATTAGATACTAGACTGCATGAGAGATGGACGAAACTTAAAAAAAGTTTCACATGTAATTAATTACATTTGAAATAAGTATTTATAAAGAAAAATTATCTATTTGTTTCGTAAATTTTTTTTACCATTTATAGGTTTTAAGTTGATGTACGTAAATTATAGGTCAAACACTGTAATATTTTTAGTTCTAAATTTCTACAATAATACTTTCCTAAAGTTGAAATAATGAGCTGTTGTTCAGTAAACATAAATAAAGAATAGAACAAGTAATACAAATAATTATTTTAACTAATAAATGATGAAAAATAATAAAAATTTTGATTTATTACTTTTCATCATTTTCTATAATTTTATATCATTTCTAAAAACTCAAACTCCTTTAAAGTTTTAATTAATATAAACGTACATGAATGTAACCTAAACAAATTCACTCTATATTTCATTAAAAACGTAACCTCAAATGTAGTTCTAACTTTATACACTTTTCATTCATAATTTTAATTAGTACAATTTTTGTACATAAGTAAGATACAATTGATTCGTAATTGCAATATCTGTTGAGTTGAATAGCTTGTGAACTAGAATAATTAGGGATCAATTACAGTGGAAATCTCACAATTAAGTACACTTGCATTACTAGGATGGAAACGAGAGAATATAAGAAAGGAAACTTTATTACATGTCTTCTTCTCTATCGTCTCTCTGTAGAATAAAAACGAGACTTTATCTACCTATTTATAGGCACAGAGAGTAGTATATTGACCTGTACGTCCATTTATTTAAAATAAATGCCCATATGGCATATTTCACAAAGACTTGGTCAACATCTTTAATTTAATTTGGTGAGAGAATTGACACGTCACGGAGAGAGAGGAAGAATCAGTCGTTACTCAATCGCTTCGTGACTTTCACTTTTGTTGTAAGATAAAATTGGGTGACCGTGAGATTTATATTTTAAAAAAATTATATAATTTACGAGGTAAGTATTTTGATATAAATTTTAAAGAAAATTTGTATTTTTTAAAAATTAATAAAAAAAATCTTAAAAAAAAATTATTGTTAAAATGTTAAAAATTTAAAATATTTTTAATTTTTAAAAAATTTCATAAGGTGTACAAATGGTTTTGTAAAATTTTTCATAGATTTTTAATTTTTTAATAGTGAAATTTTTTTTATATTTTTCTTTTCATTAAAACTGCACTGTCATCTACACACCTCAGTTTTACTGTCTGCCCGATTGGTTATACCAACAAGGACCCTTGATTAAATTGTTTACCTAGTTGGTTATACAAATGGGGACCCTCGGTTAAATCTTTTGTAAAAATTTCGATCAAACTATCTAAAATTTCGGTTAAACTAGATCAACACTTCACCTCCTCTAAAATGGTCATCACTTGCCAATCTGGCCACCCATGATTGGTCTTCTTGTTGTGATTTGTAATGAGAAATATATCATCGATTTTTCAATTACAGATTATACGTACCATCTCCTCCTGGTAAGGTAAGATGGAGCTCTTGTATAGTCAATTAAAAGTTAGATATAAGGGAACACGTTTGCTTAGCTAGCGATCCCATACATACCACTGAGTTGCATGAAGATATTTGCCTTTGCTAATGATGCCTTCCACTGCTTGTCATTTGCTCTAACAGAATGGAACTCCAAGATCTCTGTGCATTCTCCACACAAGCGAGGTCATAGTAATCCCCATCGAGGACCTCCTTCGAGCATGTCATCATAACATGAACTTCTGTCCTTGGAAAGCTCATACTTTTTAGCCCTTTGATGGTAGTAGCCATCTCACTCCCAAAGTTACCAAACCCCAGTATCAATTGATACACATTTAGTAGTATCGCATCACACGTGATCTCGTCAATGAAGCAGTTGTAATCCAAGGTTTTCTGCAAAATTAATAGTATGCTCCTTCAAAAAAGGTGCTCAAAATGTTAGGAAAGATAGTTCTATATTAGAAACAATGAATAGAACTAAATTCTTTATATCACTTGTTAATCTTTTTTTAATAGTTAATTGATTTCAACGAAGTAAAATTTACATAATATTAGAACTAATCCATGAACGCTATATATAAGATGTTATATTAGTATATACTCTAATGAGGACTCATAAGCGTGAAGGCGTGTTACATTAGAAACAATGAGGAGAATTGAAACCCTTAAATGAATCACTTGTGAACTCTTTCCTATAAGTTAATTGTTTTAGTGAGACAAAATTCAAGTGAAAATCTAAGATTTTAGTCTGATGTTTTGAGATTTTGTTTTAGTCTCTAGAATTTTGATCTATGTTTCATGATTTATCTCTAGAATATTGAGATAGTGCTTTACCTTTTTCTCTATTTATATAGTTGAATAACTTTTATTACAAGAAAACAGAATAATAATAACAAATGAAAACTTTTATTCATCACTATATATATATCCTTAATTTGTAGTGACGAACCTTAATTTGCAATAGTTATGATGATCTATCACTATATGTACCATTTTGTGACAAAACTTGATTAACATGCTTCACATAATAGTGTATGCTCTATCACTATTTGTAGTATACTGTGAATGATGTTAAATTAATCCATTATAATAGTATTGATGAGTTGTCAGTATATGTACCATATATATTGTGACAGATTTTAACATTTATCAACATGAACTGACATATTTATCACTATCAGTATTGATGTTTTATCTAATGATCTATCTTAATTAATAAGTACTTTATTGTGACAGACATTTCTTTAATGTGCAAGAAGGTGCTTTCCAAAGATTCATAATTTTAGAAAACTAAGAAACAATACAATATTTCTAAATCTATTGTAGAAATAGAATATAGGTCAATAATTATTGCTTCTACTTGAGTAATTACTTGACTAACATATATGTTTTATTTAATTTAGGTGTCAACTAATTAAGAAAATTAATCTTGTTGAAGTTTATTATGATAACAAGCTAGGTAGCTCAACACGTAACGCCAATCCAATCTTTCATAAAAGAGTATAGCATATACAGTTTAATTCATGTCATGTGACATGAGAAAAAAATACAAGAAGGCCTTATCAAGAAAATGCACGTAAAAGCTAAGAAGGCAGGATGTACATATTTTTACCACACTATTGAATAATATTAGATTTAGATGGTGTTTATTTGTAACTTTAATTCTAATTTTAAGTCTAACTTTTGTATTATACACGGACCCTAAATGACAAGTGTTGATTGATTCTTTTCCCTTTTTTTTTTTGATCCTAAACCGTATGTTACTCTTCTGCTTTTCCTACTGTCTTCTGCAACTTGTCCTCTTTTCAATCTCTGCATTGAAACTCTTCAACAAAAATTTTAGCGACAGCAAAAGGTGCTACAATTCTAACAACTACACTGCTAAAAGTTTCTTGCAAGCGTTGAGACTCACTTCTCGAACGTTGAGCTCAAAAGATCCGAAGAAGAGCACCGAGTAATAAAATATGGAGATGACATCTCTATCGTTGCAAGCCAGCTGTTTTCTCTCCCAAGAACAGAATCTCAGAATCCCAAAGCAACGTTTACCTTCCAGAAACCGCCAACCGGGGGGAAAGCAGACATGTAATTTGACTTTTTTTGAACTTTAAGAGGGATCTGTATCTTTAAAAAAATACGAAAAATTATAATAAATAATAAAAAATTTAATTTATTATTTTTCCTCTTTTTCCTCAACACTAACAAGCTAGTAATCTAGAGACTTGCAATAATCAAGGTCATGATCAAAGCTTCAAACTTGAGACTAAGTGTGTTGGAGGATAGCTTTCTTCAATTTTAAGAATTAAAACTGAAGTTAGAGTTGGTTTCATAAATAGAGTTAAAATTAAAATTTAATTCAAGTGATAAAAATTTATAAATACATTAAAATTTATGTAATAATAATAATATTGAAATTGATTTTGAGAGTTAAAAAAATATAGAATCAAATGGAACATGATATTTAAAAAAGGTCTTTCAACTAACTAAAATATCACTTCAATCGTATGTAGTTGAGTGAAATTTAACAACCACCTAAAATAACACTTTAAAAAGTCTGAATATTATTTTTCTTGAGTGAAATTTTGAACCCAAGAATTTTAAAGTCTTAAGAAAGATTTTACATGCAACCACCTAAACACTACTTCATTGTTAAATCATAAATTGTACTTGAATCTATCTATTTTCACCTTTAACACAATATGACTTAATATGAATGATATTCAAGGTTTGTTTATGTATGTCAAAAGGCAATTGTGAGTGAAGGCCATGGGGCGATTTTTCAATTTGTGGTCTAAAATTTCAATGGATGAGATGAATAAATGATGAAAAAGTTGTTATTTATACTGTTAAAAATTTTAAAATTTTTTCTTAAATTACTATCTCACACAAATATCTAAAAATCTATGACTTTGTTTAGTATAACTTCCATTTAAATTAAAAATCACTCCTAACATAATAATGACATGAAAAATTTCCAATAATGCAACTTTTTCAAAAAAAACTTAAAAGAATGTTCAAAACGATGTTTGATACAAAGTAAGATAAGATAATAGAGGTTTCCATCAAAAGAACATTGTGGAGATAGTTCCCATACATCAACATAGAGAAGATGAAAGGGGGAGGAAGACCATCCATGCACAGTGACAAAGGTAACTTAGTGGCCTTAGTAATAGAACTGAACAGTCAGAGGTAGTGAACTTCGTAAAGTCGGCCATGGGAAGAACACTGCAAGACTGTAAAAAATGAAAGACAGAAGCACCCAAATGTCCAAGCCAAGTGTGCCATAAGGATGCATCATTAAGTCAAGCGCTAAGAGCAGTATGAAGAGCACAACAAAAAGAAGGCTTTCTTGCAGTGATCATATAAACCCCATGTTGACTATAGCCATAGAACATTTGTCTTGCTGATGCTCTTGTCCTTCATAAGAAAACCATGGTTATCAAGAAGAAAATAACATCCATTATCAGCCACAAACTGTTGGATGGATATTAAGTTGGCAAAGAGAGAAGGAACTAATAAAACATGTCGTAACCATAGAATTCCATTGGTAGTGATGAGAATAGAAGAGCTAGTATGAGAAATATGCAAAGAGTTGCTATTGCTAAAGGTGACCTGGTTCATATTTGTATATGGCTGAGCATCGACTAAAGAGGAAGTAGACGATACCATGTGATTAGATGTGCTACTATTGAGAAATCAAGTTTCAACTAATAGAGCATGGGTGGCAGTAGTAGCTTCAGAAAGAGCACTCACAAAATATGCAAAGTTGGTGCAATCATTATAAAAGTGAGCAATATGACCCATGCAATTACAAATCTGGCATGCAACTTGAAGATTGACTATTGGGGGAGTAGACAATAAGGGGGGTCGATAGCCACGAAGGGTGTAAAAGAAGGGAGTAGGAAATCCCTGAAGGGGAACTTGCAGAGAGCCATGGATGGAGCATCCATGATTACGGCAACATTCACAATAGCGTCCACAGCCATGATTGTGGTGGGTAGGAGGTGATGGTTGAGAGGAAGGTGGGGGTGGTGCTAAGGAGGTACGAAGAGCAACATTAGACGAGACTGATGGAAGTTGGGAAAAATGCTTCTAAGTTTGTTCCTCTTGAAGAAGAAGAGTGTATAACTCAAAAAGGGAAGAGTATCATGAAAGCAAAGACCTGTGATGAAGCTCTTGTATTGAGAATCTAGGCCGAACATAATGTAATCAGTGAGCTTAAACTCAACAAGGGAGGCACCAGCAAAAGCAAGCGAGTCTATGAGGGACTTAGTGCGATTAAGGTAATCAATTATGGGAATGTTTGTGGTTTTTGTTAGGTTGCAAAGAGACACCTTGAGAGAGTTAAGATGGATTTTGGAGACTAGAGATAGGCATTGTTCAAGAAGCTCCCACAACTCCTTGGCAATTTGGCATGAGATTAGGATCATCTGGATGGAGGTGTTGACAATGGCGAGGATCCAACTAAGCACCAGGTGATCAACTTTGAGCCAAGAAGAATAGAGAGGGTTTAGCTCACCAGTCTTGATGGTGGTAGGGGGTGAGGGATCCTCACAATACGATGGAGGTCATGAACATCCAGAATAGTCTAAAACTAATGCCACCAATAAAGATAATTGGGTTATTCCATAGGAGTGTGGAAGTGAGGAGCAATATTGAAGGTGGTGGGCAAGGGAAGTGAAGCAACGTCAGGAATGGTGAGGGTCGTGAAAGACTGAGTGAGGCTAATACCATGTAAAAATGAGAAAATGTCGCCTAAGGGGTATGATATATATAGAGAAATAATACAGATAAGTCCAAAAACATATATATAATTACAAATAGTAAAATGATATCTTTAACAAAACCTTCACTCATCTAATGCACCAACTCAATTGTTAATGGTTTCATGGACAATGAAGCACTTTGCCTTTTTAAAAAAAAATTTAGCATCACAATCACAACCTTTTATTTTTACTTTAATGATGTGGGTAGTTTTTTGCAAAGCAAGTGGATTTCTAATTGGCACCTTCTCTTAGAAAAAGAAGTCTTATGGCCATGTGGTTTACCTGCTAGGCATGGAAGAAGAAGAAGAAGATGGGATGCAACAATTTAAAACTAAGGTTGCTTTACATGTGACTCCTCTTATATTCATTTTGTAGTTGTCATCATGGTTGCATGCTTATTTTAATAAACATGTTGTAGAGATTAATTACCTTACTTACTACTCTGTATAAGCTTGCATTCATGCTTAAGACACATCTAATGTTTCCTTGTTTTAATTTTCATCCAGTTGAAAGAAATGGTGTTGGCTTTTTTAAATGAATCAAATCTATGATGAAAATTGGCTCTCTTAAGACACATCTGCTAGCTAAATACTCGATTCTCAAACAAAGCTCCCCTTTCGAGGTACTTTTATGATGACCACCCACCTTTACAGAACTTCGAGTATTCAACTACCATTACTTTCTGATAATTCTCTCTCCTCCTCACAAGTTATCTGACCATGTCATTCCCTATCTTTTCATGGGTTACTCTCATCATCGTTGCTGTTTTCTATGCTTTCATCTAGAGACAAAGCGAAACATTATTTCATGACATGTTTGCTCAAGAGATGTTCTTCCCAAGTCTCCTTGCTCCATCCATGGACACTCCCGTCTCCTTTTCTTCTTTCATGCTTGATCGACTACTCCCTCTCACCACAACATCTTCCTTACCTACTCCCACGTCGTCCTCTCACAGTGACCTCTCTACCACCACACCTACTTGTCCTCCTCCTAATGAGTCTATTCCTACTCTACTACCTCGCACTCATCTTCTTACAAATGTCTATCAGATAGCTCCATCCCTCATGGCCTCTCACACTATGGCCACTAACAAACTCGTCAGACCCACCTCATTCTCTATTGCTGCTCAACTTCCTTAGTGGCATGTTGCAATGCAAATTGAATTTGATGTCTTTCAATGAATGCTACAAGGCTTGTTCCACTATCAATTAATGCTAACATTGTCGGCAACTAATGAGTTTACAAGCTCAAGCACCATGCAGATGGCACCATTCAATGCTACAAGGCTTGCCTAGTCACTCAAGGGTACTCCTAGTTACCCAACATCAAATATGACTAAGTTTACAATCCTGTTGTACCCTCTCTTTCATCCGGCTATCACCTGGAAGCCCATGGGTTTTCGTCGGCCCCGCGGGTATATGAACCGAGGTACAGAGAATTGAAAGGTGTTTTTGTGAGCGCATCACCATGTGGGGTGGATGGCTCATTGAACGGAGTCGTCACCTTATTTTTTGGGTAGAAAACAAGGAAAACCGGATGGGGAAGTGTCCTTCCACCATTGAAACGATAAAATCACGGGAATCACGTAAAATCGTGTAACATGAGAGAACTGGATACGGGACTCAAGGTACTGTTGGGGAAGGTGTTAGGCACCCCCAGATAGACAGGGCAATCCCGGCCTCTCTCCGGCTCTAAAACGGAAAACTACGATAGTCAGTCTGGCCACATGTGACCTTATCCTGAAAAACTTTCTGGGGCCGCTGGACAGTCAGTTGGATATATTGGCTGCCGCATCCTATCCCCATAATAGAGATGAGAACTTGCATTATTACTTGGCCGGGGCCGGCAAGGATGCATGCCAGAGACGACATCCCGAAAATCGTTCCGGGGCATCGGGAATGTAGACTTACATTTCCCAGAGATCGAGGACCAGCTACCGTTTTTTTTATATTGGTTCACTGGAGGCAGGCCAGCTGATTCCCCAAACCATCTGCGCAAAGATGGGTTTTCAGGGAACCGGTGGCCGGTTATTTGTATCAGCAAGTCGATTGGTTCCTTGAACCATCTGTGTAAATATGGGTTTTCGGGGAACCAGCGGCCGGCTATTTGTATCGGCTTGTCGGCGGCAAGCCGGTTGGCTCCCCGAATCATCTATGCATATGTTGTCTATTAAAGCATGAGGTTTTAACGGAGGGCTTGTATTTCCCAGAAAACTAGAATTGTCGGGTTGTGCTTCTTCGTACACCTAAACGACTACCGCCAACTTCCTTGCCGGCGGCATCATCCCGGTTGGCTCCCCGAATCATCTGTGCAAATATTGTCTATTAAAGCATGGGGTTTTAACGGAGGGCTTGTATTTCCTAGAAAACTAGAATTGTTGGGTTGTGCTTCTTTGTACACCCGAACGACCACCGCTGGCTTCGTACACCCGAACAACTGATATAAAGGTTGGAAGTCCTCGCTCCAGTGCGGCGAACGGGCGTCGGGACCACGAGCGTCTCCCTTCCTTTAGAACCTCCGACCGGCGTCTTCTCCGAGGGGCGAAAGCGAGCGTCACCAGTGTCCAAACGAAGGTTTCTTTGAGGGGTGGAAAGCTTACTGAATGGGGTGGGAGGCCGCTTCTTCTATAAGGGGACACCTTCCCTTTTTTGTGGCGCTCGAAGATGGAAGCCGATGTGAATCCCGGTTTGATTACGCGGTTTGCGTAATTGATTGATTTGTGAGATTTAAGTGATTAAATCTCGTTGTATCTCCTAATTGATTTGACTTGCCTTTCTGGGTAGTTACTCGGCAGCCGCTACGTGGCAGACGGAAGCCGACTAGTTCCCCGAACATTTGCGCCAATGGGGATTTTGGGGGACCAGGTCCCGCTTCCTTGAAGCGACTTGCCGGGTGATTCCCCCAACCTTTTATGCAAGTTTGGGTTTTTGGGGACCGGTTGCCGCTTCCTTGAAGCGGCTTGCCGGGTGATTCCCCCAACCTTTTGTGCAAGTTTGGATTTTTGGGGACCGGTTGCTGCTTCCTTGAAGCGGCTTGCTGGCGGCTAGCCGAGTAATTCCCCCAACCTTTTGTGCAAGTTGGGGTTTTTGGGGACCGGTTGTCGCTTCCTTGAAGCGGCTAGCCAGGTGATTCCCCCAACCTTTTGTGCAAGTTGTGATTTTTGGGGATCGGTTGCCGCTTCCTTGAAGCGACTAGCCAGGTGATTCCCCAAACCTTTTGTGCAAGTTTGGGTTTTTGGGGACCGGTTGTCGCTTCCTTGAAGCGGCATGCCGGCGGCTAGCTGTGTGATTCCCCCAACCTATCGTGCAAGTTGGGATTTTTGGGGACCGGTTGTTGCTTCCTTGAAGCGGCTTACCGACGGCTAGTCGAGTAATTCCCCCTTTAAATTTCTCTTAAGCATGGGGTCAACACCTATTGTCTGTCCTTCTACTATTCAGGTTCTTCTTAGTATCGTCGTCTCTCAATGATGGACTCTTCGATAGCTCGACATCAATAATGCCTTTCTTAATGGCTATCTTGAGGAAACTATCAACATGTGCTAACCTTGTGGCCTTGTTGATGCTGAGCACCCTCATCATGTTTGTCAACTCCATCGTACTCTCTATGACCTTCGAAAGTTGTCTCACTCATGGTATTTTCAACTTACTTCAATTTTACTTGACCATGACTTTCAAAATTCCAAAACAAATTTGTCCATCTTTCATACACGAGTCATCTCCTATTTTCCTTTTAGTGTATGTTGATGATATTGTCCTCGTTGGTGTCAATCCCTCTTGCATCAATAATTTTGTCCATCAATTGTGCTCTACCTTTGAGTGCAAGGATCTCAACCTCTTGTCTTTATTTTTAGGCATACAGGTGCGTCACCAATCTAATGGTCTACTACTATCTCAGCATCACTATGACTAACAACTCTTGCAATGTTTTCAAATGGATTGTTGTTTGTCTACTCCTACTCCATTTACGATGATGACCCCTACTTCCTCATCACCACATGTATTGCTAGCCAATCCTACTCCATTCAGACAAATAGTTAGTAGTCTCTAATATCTTACACTTTACAAACCTAATCTCACTTTTGTAGTCAACTTGGTATCACAAGCTCTTTCTCTCTCAACTACTCATCATCTTCAACAAGTCAAGTGCATCTTCCGATATATTCAAGGCACACTAGATTATGGTTTTCATTTTCAGTTGTCTAACTATTCTTCCCTTTAAGCATACATAGATGTTGACTAGGCTGCTAACTCGGTAACCTATCATTCTGTCACTGGTACCATATTTTTGGGTATTAGTTTGGTTTACTGGAGTGCTTACAAGCAATAGAACATTGCTCGCTCTAGTGCTGAATCAGAATATTGGGCCATTACCTTCGCCACTACTGACATTCGCTAGCTCTCCTTCTTGGTTTGCAAACTACGAATATTGCTACACGCTTCTCCTCACATCCTTACAGATAATTAGTTGGTTTTTTAGATCACTGATGTGGATGAATAATCCTACATTGGAGGGAATAACCATTGGTGTGCATTGAAAGGGAAGAGGGATTCTCCCCCTTTAGACCAATTTTTTAGGGAGGATGGCGTAAGTCCTACATCAAGTGGTATCAGAGCCAGAGCCTGGGTTGGGGCCCGATGGTGGTGAGTTGGGTGTTACCCGTAAAGTCCAAAGGGGTAGGGAAGCCTAGTGGTCTGACGCCAATCGAGGCCATTTGACTGCGAGAAGAGGTGAATAATGCAGACGAATAGTCTCATATTGAAGGAAATAACTGTTAGTGTGCCTTGAAAGAGATGAGGGATTCTTCCCCCTTTAAATCGATCTTTTAGGGAGGATGGCCCAAGTCCTACATTAATCACCCAAACACTCATTGTCAACACTTGCACTCGTCATACTGACATCAATCTTAACTTTGTACAAGAACTCCTTCAATGTGGTGTTGTTCATGTGTCCTATGTTCTAGCCACTTCTCAACTAGTCAATGCTACACTAAGCTATTTTTTTGTGATAGTTTTCTTTCTTTTATTCCCAAGCTTTACCTCCAACAAGCTACGTTAAAGCTTGTCAAAGAGTGTTAAAGATATCATTTTATTATTTGTAATCATATATTTATCTTTAGACCTATCTAAATTATTTCTCTATATATATTATACCTCCCACAGTTGTGGAGGCCATTAGGCAACACTTTCTCATTTCTACAAGTTTAAGATTTAAGATTTAAGGTTTAGTTTCAAGAATAACTGACACATTGAAATGCTAGATCTTCTTGTTGGTGAAAATGGAAGTCTCAAAATGGGTGGCAAACAAGAGCTTTGTCATTAGGGACTAGAAATCAATATATGATGATGACTATGTTATTGAAAGAAGAACAATGAAAGTTGTAAATGAACTTAATAGAGATGAATATTCACATAAACCAATTTGTGAAGTGAAATTGGACATTTTATGAGTTTCAAAGCCTTTTTTTTAGAAGAAGCAAAATGATGGTATCCAAGGAATAAGCATTTACTATCTAAAATCATCCCTTAAGAATTCACCTCCCAACAAAAATGTTATAGACTTGGAAGAGTAGACAACTTTGAAGCCTCCTAGGTATCTATCCCATGGAGTCACATCTCTTCATCAAACACCTATTTCAACAAGCATTTATCACATGAGGATCTTATCTCCAGAAGAACAAGCTAATTTTACAACTTTAAGATCTTAGGGACACTGTGACTAACATAAACTAATTGTCTTAACAAATCATTTAAATGAAAGGCTTAGACGATCATCCTTAAGATTTTAATAAAACTGATTCAAATAATTAAAGCTTTATCATAACTGTTAAATAAATCATAGTAGTATCGTAGAATGAAGAGAGAAAAGAAAGAATTAAGAGAAGAGGAATACACTCAAAGCAAATTCTACACTAATTCATTAAGGAAAACTCCTTACATATATATGTATTTGAAAGCAAAACTAACTCCTTAAACTTAGGAAATAACAACCCACTAACACACATACTTTTAAAATGAAAATAAACACAACCACAAAATAGGGAAATAACTACTGCTAAAACACTCATAACGTCCATGCCTTTCCAGTAGAATAGGACATGCTATAACAACTAATCTAAGACAACAATTTAACACTCCTTGCATTCGATTTTTCCAACTCCAATCTTTTCTCTTAGACGTTCAAAAATATCAATTGGTAGTGGCTTCAAAAAAATATCTACTGATTGGTCCTCTAATTTGCAATAAATCACAACTTCTCTGTTAACTTGTGCCTCTCTCAACGCATAAAGCTTGATTTTAAAATACTTCATCTTTCCATGAAAGACTGGATTATGGGAGATTGCAATAGTTGCTTGATTATCCACAAACAATTGTGTTGGAGCTTCTTGCTTTAATTGCAAATCACACAAAATCTTCTACAACCAAATAGCATGATTTGCACCTACATTAGCTATGATAATTTCTACTTCAGTTGTTGGTTAAATGACTAAATCTTGTTTCTTCGAACACCACATAAGCATATTAACTCCATAACTGAAATAGTATCCAAAAGTGCTTTTGAAGTCATCTAATGAACGACCACAATCACTATCTTCAAAACCAATTAAATTAGTTGCACGAGTTCTATAGAACTTTAACCCATAGTCCTTCATGCCCTTCACATATTTGATCACTCTTTTTGCAACAAGCAAATGTTCTACAATGGATAAATGTATAAATCTAGATAAATAACTAGTACAACAAGCACCCAATCATACTTCTATACCTTCATCCGCTTGAGTAACCATCAATCTACTACTTATCAGTGTTTGACCAATTTACAATCCAACATATTGAACCATTTTAGTAGATCTTTTACATACTTATTTTGTACAACAATGATAGTATGATCACCTTGATGAACCTCAAGTCCAAGAAAATGTCATCAAATCAAGATCTAACATTTCAAACTTCTTCATTAAATGTTACTTAAATGCACTAATTTGGTGAGAGCTACTACCAGTTAACAAAAGATCATCAACATAAAGTGAAACTATCAAATTTCACTTGAATTTACCTTAACATACAAAGTTTCTTCTAAGAGACTTCAATCGAATCCAAATTGTAGCAATAATGCATCTATTTTACTGTACCAAGCTCAAGGAGCTTATTTCAAGCCATACAACGCCTTTTTTAATTATAGACCTTGTCATATTTGTCTTTCATCTCAAATCCATGCAACTATTCAACATATACTTCCTCTAAGATTTCTCCATTCAAGAAGGCTAATTTTACATCTAAGTGATGTACTTTCCAACCCAATTGAGCTCCTATTACTAGCAACAATCTAATGGTGTCTAACCTAGCTACTAGTGTAAAAGTATCTAGGTAATCGATTCTATATTCTTGCACATACACATTCACTACCAATCTTACTTTCAGCTTCAGGATTAAGTTTTTCTTGAAAAACCCATTTTAAGCCAATCACCTTCTTGCCTACAGGAGGATCAACCAAGTGCCAGGTTGGATTGTTTTGGATTATTGCAAACTCATCCTCTATTGCCTTTTTCCATCCTGGATCTTCAAGTGCTTGATCAACAATCGTTGAATTGGAAGTGCATCAACCACATTTATTTGTTGATAAATTTCAGCTAACAAGCATATTCTGCAAACTAGAGAAGTGTCTTCTTCTAAATTAGCACTTTGGTGAGCATTGTTCTCTAAACATTCAGGTTGTTCCCATTCTTCATCAAAATCAACTTGATCTTCACACAATCGCTTGCGCCCAATAGAAGTTATGCTTTGACTTGATTCCTACATCGACTCTTTCCACTTCCACTACATCTCTTCAACAAATTTTACATCCTTAAAAATCACAAATTTCTTGACATTAGGCAAGTAGACTCGATATGCTTTAGCTTGCAAATTGTAGCCCACTAAAATTCTAGCCTACACTTTTGGATCCAATTTATCACGTTTTGCCTGCAGTACATGCACATAACACAAGCAACCAATTATTTTGAAATGTTGAATAGATGGTTTAAGACCAAACCAAGCTTGAAATGGAGTTGTATTTTCAATTGAAGTTGTAGGCAATTGATTCTGGATATAAACTACAGTATTGCAAGCTTCGACCCAAAAATACTTGGGTAGATTCTTCTCATACATCATACATCGAGCCATCTCCAATATGGTTCTATTTTTTCGCTCACTAACCCCATTCTGTTAGGGAGTGTATAGAGTCATCAATTGATGCTCAATGCCAGCCTCTTCATAAATCCTATTAAATTCTGCATTTGTATGTTCGAAGTCATTATTAGTTTGTATGCACCTTGTCTTGTAGTTGGACTAGTTCTCAACCAAAACTTTAAACTACCTAAACAAATGTGAAACTTCTCCTTTGGATTTCATAAAGTAAACCCAACATACCCTCATAAAGTCATCCACAAAGGATATGTAGTACAAACTTCCATTCAAGGAATGAGTACTCATTAGACCAATTACATCTGAATGAATTAATTGAAGTTTGGAAGAAGCTCTCTAAGTAGACTTGGGAAATTTCTTCCTACATTGCTTACCCAATTGACAGGCATTACAAATAGAGGGTGGTTATGTTAAGTGTGGCATACTTGAAATTAGATTTGAGTTGCCCAATTTTAACATCTGATCCAAGTTGTAATTCCCAAGCAATTTGTGCTAGACAGTGGTAATTGACTCTTGTGAACATACAGCTACAAGATCTTGATCTTAATTTAACAAGAAAATTTTGCATGACTTCTTGACTCGAAACAATTCACCCCCAAATGAGTCAGATATGCAGCATACCTAACCTTCAAATGTAACTTTGAAGCTGTCCTCCAAAAGTTGTCCCACACTCAGAAGGTTTTGAGTCAAGTTTGGAACATAAAGTGCATCTACAAAAATCAATTTCCTGCCAACTATGACAAGTTCAATAGGTCATTTTCCTTCAACAAAAATAATATTGTCATTGCCCAATCAGATTGTCAATTGAACAAGTTGTAGGTACTGAAATAACTTCTTGTCAAAGGCCATGTGATTGGTGCAGCCACTATCTATTAACCATGCATCAATCATTTGCCTTTCTTCCTGTGTAGAAGCAACAAAAAGCTACTCCTCCTGCTCTTGATCAGTGTTTTAAGATTGACCTTCTTTCTTTTGCATTTTTTTTTGCAGATTACAGCTTCATGTCCTTGTTGATGGCATTTGGAACACTTTGCATTTGGTCTCCTCCAACATTTGAAGGGTGGGTGACCCTTCTTACCACAATGCTTACAAGGTGGGTACTACTTTGCTCTGAATTTGCTGCTTGATCCCTCTTGAGATGTGGAACTTTCCACTTGATTTTTTGAGCATTTCTTCTTTCCCTTATTTTCAATGGAAGCTTTAGCTACCAAGGCCTCTTCCAATGAACCATTTTGACACATGAGCCTACACTACTCTTGTGCTTGCAAAGCATTGAGAAACTCAGCTATGGTGATTTGGGTTAGATCCCTCGCATTCTCAAGTGTCATAACTGATGCTTTATACTTCTCTGAAATCGTTACTAAAATCTTTTCAACAACTCAAGAATCAGAAAAATCAATTCCTAGAAGGCGTACCTTGTTAATTATCACCAACAACTTGTCAAAGTATTCCTTGATACTCTTAGACTCCTTCATCCTCATCAATTCAAATTCTTAAATCAAGTTCAAGACTTTCATGCCCTTGATGTGCACATCTTTGACATACTCTTCCCACAAATAATCCCACATAGCCTTAGCTGATTTCAATGTCATAAATCTAGTGAAGATTACTGGTGAAATGGCAACAAACAACACTGCTTTAGCCGTCAATTTCATCATCCTTCTTTCCTTATGTGTCTTGACTTGTGTGTGCATTGGATTGTCAGGCACTTGTAGGTCTCGAAGTCTTCCTCCACGGCTTCCTAGAGGTCCATTGCCCCAAGGAATGTGGTCATCTTGATTGCCCAATGTTGGTAATTCTCACCATTGAACATAGGAGGAGATAATTGACTAAAGGATGTGTCGATGTCCATGACAAGTTTGTCAAAGGTCGTGCAAATTGTCATGGCTCTGATACCTGTTGTTAAATAAATCATAGTGGTACCATGAGTTAAAGAAAGGAAGAGAAATACACTAAAAGTAAATTTCACAATAATTTCGAAAAACTCATTACATATATGTATTCAAAAGAAAAATTAACTCTTTAAACTTAGGGGATAACAACCTGCTAACATATGTACTTTTAAAATGAAAACAAACACAACCACAAAATAGGGAAATAACTACTACTAATACACCTACTACGTCCATGCTTTTCCAATAGAATAGGACATGCTATAACATCAACTAATCTAAGGCACAATTTAACAATGATGAACAGAATAGCTAAATGTGCATGTGCAAAATGCTAATAGGAAAGTTTAGCACAAAATGAAAAAAAATATGTTAAGACACTCCAAATTCGATGAACCCAATTCACCGCAACTCAAACAAATTAAACGCAACTGTTGGAAGAATTCAACAAATTAGAGCAATTGAAGATGATGTTTAATGATATGTTGGGAAAAGAAAAGCCCCCATTTGATCAACTTGATCAGATAAAGAATAGAACTTATTAAACCAATGATTTTGTAATCCAACACATCTTTTAAGTGAATTAATAAGATTTAGATTTGGACTCACATGGGTCACGGCCATGAAGGGAATGGGTGGGTGTACAGAAGCATGAACAATACCAGGAAAATGAAATAAGCAAGAGGATGGGAAAAAGAAATACACTCACATGAAATTTTGGCACGCATGGGTGCATCTGGGTGAAAAATGCTTAGTGATCAAACAAACTGTTTGAACTCTATAACTCCATTACATTTAACATCAACTAAATCAAATATCTACAAATGAAGAACATGAAATTAACAATCAGATTGTGCACAATAAGTGACCCTTGTTTGCTTTTTGTATGCAATGAAACAAATTTTAGTTAGATGGCATGTGGGCAACACCAGTGGCTGGTAATCTTAAGAAATGAGTGTCAGCACTGATATTAATTATGATTTTTGCATAAGATTGATCCGGAAAATGAGTAGTAATGTCAAACAAATTAAGTAGGGAGTGCAAATAGTGGCATAGAATTGGGGGTCGTAGAGGCCATGGGGGATTGAGAGCCAAAATTTCATACCAAGTGAGAAAAGTAAAGATTACAGTTAGTCAGTTACAATATGTAGGTAGAACTGTTATAATAACAGTAGTTAAAATTAATGATTTAATGTAAACGTTACAGGCTACCAAAAAATGGTTGCTTGGGCATTCATCATCAGCTAGCGTTTTGGAATTTTTCGAGAAACGTCCTTTGCACATGCATATATATATATATAATTAAACATATATCAAACTTCATATCAAACACGCTCCATATCTCTCTCTCTCTCTCTCTATGTATATATATGTTGTGCAGGCATGGCACAGTATACCACCGTGCATTAATCCAACATGGGGGCCCATCGGACCGTCGATCGAGATGTACTATTCGGCCCAACCCATCATGCATCCCTGAGATACATACGGTAATTACCATCACTTATTAATTTGGGTTCAAAACGTAATGATTAGTTAAAAATCTAAAGCAAGGGGTACGTCACGTGAGAAGCAAGTGGATTAAAATTAAGGGCCGAAGAAAGAAAGTTAATTGAGACGTACGTACGCACGCAAATGGAAGCTAGGTCTTGGAGTACTAATTATATATTAACTGTTGTTAATTACGGGTCCCAATTAATTAATTAATTGAAATGTTTTACTACTCCGATCCGCCGTCACCACCACATCACGTGACGGTGTGTTGATGTGCGCGCGTGCTTCGATCTATCTTACTTACATACCTGCATCTATCACTGCAATGTCAGCATTTTCATCTTATACAAGTAAAATTAAACGACAGTCGTGTCCGTCACCAACGCGAACTTGCAAAAGAAAGAATGAGACACTCGGATGTGAACGTCGAATCCATCCTTATTTATTTCATTGTAATTAATTATATGGAAGCTAGCAATTGTTGTATTTTATATATAATCTAGCTCATCCACAACATAATTATTAAAGTCGTAAAAATTAGAGAACCTAGCTTCTTTTGTTGTAAAATATCATATCACATGTATATTGCTGCCACCACCATATATATTTATATATATATAT